>JAOTQP010001286.1:146135246-146158315 GCA_026413545.1 Cichladusa arquata | reverse complement strand
GCTGTTTTGTTTTGTTTGGGTTTTTTTTGTTCGTTTTTTGGGGGGTTTTTTTGGGTTTTTTTTTTTTTTTTTGTTTTGGTTTTTGTTTTGGTTTTTTTTGTTATAAGGCAAAATGCACCTAAGCTGGAAGGAGTTTGTAAACAAAACAGAAGTGTCTGTCCCATGGCTGTTCTTCCCACACAATCTGGAACAGTATTCAAGGCTCATTAGGCCCATGGCTTGCCTTTTTGGTTGATTCTAATGAGTAATATAATCACACAGGTTGAGAGCTGGGTATTGACTTTCATGGGACTCTAAGCCTCCAGGGGTGCCAAATACAGATGTTTGCAGTCACTCTTCTCTAAAAAGATACCCTGGGGATCTTGGATATTAGTGATGATAGCTTCTGTGTCCTGACAAAAATAGTTTCTCTAAATTAGAATGAGGAAAATGGGTAGAAATCATGACATCTTTTTTAAATTTTTAGTCTGAATTTATACTGAAATGAGTAGGAAAGATGGCTGAGCAGGCACACTGACTGTTAGTATCCCCTAACCCCTACAAATTTTAACCTGCAGGCCAAATTCTCTTCCTTCTCCTGCACTGGTGTGGCCTCACCTCAAGCCCTGTGTGCAGTTTTGGGCACCACAATATAAAAAAAGACATTAAGCTATTAGAGAATGTCCACAGGAAAGCAATGAGGATGGTGAAGGGTCTGGAAGAGAAGCTGTATGAGCTGTATGAGCTGGGGTTGATTGGTCTGTTCAGCCTGGAGAAGAGGAGGCTGAGGGGAGAGTTCCCATTATGGTCTTCAACATCCTCAGGAGGGGAAGTGGAGGGGCAGGGATTGATTACCTCACTCCCTTGACCAGTGACAAGACTGGAGGGAACAGCATGAAGCTGAGTCAGGGGATTTTAGGTTGGGTGGCAGGAAAATTTTCACCCAGAGGGCTGGGCACTGGAAAAAGCTCCCCAGAGAAGTGCCAGCCCCAAGCCTGACAGAATTTGAGAAGTGTTTGGACAATGCTCTCAGGCATTGGTGTGACCCCTGGGCTGTCCTGCATAGGGCCAGGAGTTGGACTTGATGATCCTGATGGGGCCCTTCCAGCTCAGCAGAGTCTGTGATTCCATGGCTCTAAGATTCTTCTTCTGTCTGGTGCTACTTGCTGAGCATGAAGCCATATGGTGAAGCCATATGGTGTGAGACTCTCCTTTGGTCAGTGGTCCTTTGTTGTCCACTATCCTGGCTGTGTCCCATCCCATCCCTGTGCACTCCAGCCTTCTCTGGCAGGGCAACAGGAGAAGCAGATAAACCCTTGATGTTGTGTAATCACTACTCAGCAATAGCTAAAATATCCCTGTTATCGACACCATTTTCTTCATAAATATATCACCACATGAGCTGCTATGAAGAAAATTAACTCCATCCGAGCCTGAATCATCATACTCATTAAGGAACTTGAATTTTGTGTGTAGACTAAAAAATGCCCCAGATCTCTTTCTACACTGGTAGTCATAGCAATGATCCATAATAAGTAAGAAAAGCTAAGTTGATGTGTTTCAAAGAAGGAAGAGGGAACTTCCATTCAGATCCCATAAGAAGGTGGAAGGTGGACTTTGGCACACTCTTGCTCTTCCTGCAGTAGCTCAGACTGCTTGGTGATATTAGTTTTCAACATGATGCTCTTTCACAAAACCTGCACTTGGTCAAGCATGGGACTATATGAATAAACCTGGGACTATAAGAATAAACCAGCTCTTTTGGCTTATTGAAGTGCATATTGAAGGCAGAGTTACTGAGGTTCATCCACAGGCAGAACACTTGGACATCAATCTTTATTCTCAATTCTGGCATTGGCAATGTGGTTCCTCAGGGCTTCTTTTTACCGTTCTCCATGGTGAGTGCAATCATAACTTACCTCTCTCAGATCTTGAGATTTCAAAGTGTAACTAGGAAATCTTTATTCTCACTGGTCATTGAACGAGGTGGGATCAAATATTAGACTGAAATACAGAGTGGAGTACAAAATAACTCTCATTACTTTCTCCATGGTTTCTCAGTTTCCTTTTTAGACTTGATGTCTGAAATATACTGGACAGATAATTTTTCTAGCAGTGCTAACTATAGATGAGTAATTCTGATGGTCTGTAAAAATAGCTCAGGCAATAAACTCCCCATCTACACATCTAATACACTTACAACCACCACATCTTGAAATTTTCTGGTTTCTTTTCAGGGGTGCCTATTCCAGCATTTGAAGTTTACTGAAACAATAAATATGGCAACAGTGCCATTTCTGATGGGGTGAGGAACTCAGGACTGATTTGTGTTAATTTACTCCTTGAGGTGGTTTGAATTTTGACAACAAATGTGGTGTTTTGCTGTTGCTGTTTCAGTTTGCTGGCTGAGCATTTTTTAATGCCTACTGCCTCTGCTCAGCAGTATAAAAGCATGATTGCTTTTTATTGCCATTCTCCCCCAGCACAAGATTGTGTCTGTGTCTCTTGCAGACTTGTCAGTCTGAAAGCTCCATTTGTAGATTGCCAGAAGTCCTCAGGGAATATTTCTTGCAGTAGTCTATCCTCTGTCTCTCAGGAGAAGAGAGAGATTCACCTTTGGCTGTGTGGGATGGCAGAGAACCAGCCTGCATCCTCCTGCGAGGGCTCTGCAGGGGCTGGTGATGATGTGGTAGGTGGGCTGCATGTTTTCCCTTCTGTCCCATTTTCAGTGGGACTATGACAGCAAGCTGCAGGATCCCAGGGCAGTCCTATGGCTCAGAGAATTGTATTTGCTCTTCTGGGGGCTGTGGCACTGCCTGAAATCAATCCCCTGCTCATCCCAGTTCTTTTCCCTTCTTCGTTACAGTCCTCTGGCTCCTCATCACATTTTCACTCCTAGCTGGGTTCTGGGACCTTCTGCTCCTCTTGGCTGCCTGGGCTCCAACCTATTTTCAGTCCCATAATTGTCCCTATCAGCCAAAAGAAGCAACCTCAGGAAAAATTTGGCTCAAAACCTGTGATGGAGTGTCCTTGCTAGACTGAAAGTTCTAGAAGGACTGAGAGACTTTGTGCAAGATACTCTGCTGAGACTGCAGCTCACCAGGCACAAGGAGAGTGGACAGGACACTACTGGTAAGTGGAGCGTGGAGGTGAGCATGAGGGTGCTAGAAAATTGCCATGAAAACAGTGAAATAATTTAAATCTATGGAAGATTTACTTCCCTAGATTTACTTTAAATTACTTCATATTTGCTTCTTCCCTTTGTGTTATTCCTTCAATCAGCAATTTTGCTGAAATTTCCTAAGGACCCTACATTTCCACAATCAGAGCATACATTTAAGGGAAAATGTTTAAATGTTCCAGGCTTGCTGTTTGCAAATAACAGGGTGTGAGAAGAGACTTTCTGTTGATCTCAGTGGAAGTTGAGGACAAAGAGAGAAAGCTGAGGCAGAAACACAAGGGCCAAAGTGGAGAGATCAGTCAGAATGTGTAAGATCAGTGAACATGGCCTGTCCTCCCTCAGTGGCTCACTTTTGCTTGCTTTCCTCCAGAAAATGAAAGGTGCCTTTTTCTGCTCTGCAAGTACAGCCTGTGTCTCACTGAAGATGTTGAGATAGGGGAAGGGAAGGTTAGTAGAGGAGCTGAGAAGTGAAGGGAAAATTCTGCTCATGTTTCATTTCTGTGCTTGAAACTTGAAATCCAAGGGTAAAACATCATTTCAAGGATTGTGATTAAAGCTTGGGGTGTTTCTTAAGAGATTTCTGCATACAGAGAGGAGTAAGGGTGCCACACAGCCAAAGAAGGATTGGTGCCTAATCCTTTACTATTCACTTTCTAGGTTCTTTTGTAGATCATACTGAGCACCTATCTCACATTGAATATGCCTTTGTAGACCTTATGCAATCCTGCATTCACCAAATTCCTTTGCTTGGTTCCAAAGCAGGCAGTTATTTTCAGCAATAAGCAATGAGAACAGCAGGTGCTTTTGATCAATATTTCCCCAGAGGAATTTTCATTCTATAAACTGCTTTATCATCCACTAATGCCAGCAGACCTTCAGGGAAAGCAGAGCACCAGGGCATTGCTAATTCTGAGCATTCCCTGTGTATGTTCTGCCCTGGGGTCAGTGTGGTATGAGCTGTCTCTCACTTTATCCAACACAATTCCAAGCTGGTAGCCAGACACTGAAGCCTCTTTCTATGACATCTTCTCATCTTGCCACTTCTATTTCTCACTTCCCTTAACAAATGAGCGCTTCAGAATTCAGCTGTTCTTTCCTTTTGGGAAGCCTGAATCCAGAAATCGTATAGGTACATCCTTTTTTTTTTTTTCTCCCTCCCAGATGCATTATTTGAAATAACAGAATAACTTCTTTTTTCTGAAGCTTTAGAGATATCTGTGCATCTGTATATCTATGCATTTATCTCTTTCCCCATTCTGTGGGCTATTTTTAGATGCTACAGCTGAGTACCATGAGCTACTGCATGTGAACAGGTTGATGTATATTGCCTTTCCTTGTTCCACATCTTCTACTGCAGCTGTAAAGAAGAATGTGGCTTGAAATAAATCTGAGTTACTCACATTATGATTACTTTGTAGAGTCAATCAGTTTTCCAAAAAAGTTTTGATTGATTTTATACAAGAAAGTAACTCTCTAGATAGAGGACTAAGTGGAGAGAAGTCAGATTTATTATTGCATTTGTCTGTATTTCTTTATAGAGCTGCCTGAGTCTCAGACACTGAAAAAGAATCAAAGCAAACCCAAGAAAAAGAATTGGAAACAATGCTGAAAAAAGGTCTTGAGAAGCTACCTAATTACACATTTGAAGCAAATAAAGGCTGGTGGATGTTTATTTAGCCTAATGATTCTCAAGCATTAAGTGACAAGTAAAGAACCTGGTTACTCTTGTGCTCTGTGGAATGTGTAGAGGCCTTCAGTGATGAAAGTCCATGTGGGTTTTGCATTTTTACTGCACTTTTTCCCCTGTTTGCCTCCCTCAAAGATTCTTCCTTTTCCACATCCATGTAACATCAGGGACCCTTAATTGGGAAGATAGGCTGAAACTTCATTATTCTGCTCTGTGAGGTTTTGGAGTTAGCTTTCTTCACAGTAGCTGGTTTGGTGTCATGTTTTTGATTTGCAATGACAAGAGTGTAGATTACACAGTGATTTATAAGATATTAAACTTCCAGGACAGATGAACCCAACTATCGCTTTTTACAACTAGCTGAAAGGAGGGGGATGGGTCTTCTCCCAGGCAGCAAGTGGGAGCATGAGAGGAGATGGCCTCAATCTGCACCAGGAGAGGTTCAGGTTGGACATCAAGAAGAATTTTTTCACTGGAAGGGTGGTCAAACATTGGAATGGGCTGCCCAGGGAGGTGGTGGAGTCACTGTCCCTGGAGGTGTTTCAGGAAAGACTGGGCATGGCACTCAGTTCTCTGGTGTGGTTGGTGAGGTGGTGTTTGGTCAAACTTTGGACTTGATGACCTTGAAGATCTGATTTCATGATTTTATTAATTGTCCAAAGGAATATTCCATACCATATGGCATCATGATCAGCATATAAAGCTGGAAAGAAGAAGGAGGTAGGAAGGGATGTTTGGAGTTATGACATTTGCCTTCCTCAGTCACCATGATGTGAGATAAAGCTGTGCTGTCCTAGAACTGGCTGAGATGGGCTCAGTTGGTCAGAGCCTGCTGCTCATAACACCAAGGTTGTGGGTTTGATCTCTGTGTGTGCCATTCACTGTGGAGCTGGACTCGATGATCCTTGTGGGTCCCTTCCAACTCAGAATATTCTGTGATTCTGAAATTCAAAATTCTGCCTGCTGATGGGACTTAGTGAACAAATTCCTTATTTTGCTCTGCCTGTGCACACAATTTTTGTCTGTTTGTCTGGTCAGCTGTCTTTATCTCAACCCATGTATTTTTCTTGCTTTCACTGATTCTCTCCCCCATCCCACTGGAAGGGAGTGGCTGAGTGTCTCTGTGGTGCTCAGATGCCAGCTGGGGTTAACCCATGATATTCTTCCTGTTTCCATGTTCTTTGAGTCCTGTGCAGCTGAGCAGGCTCAGCTTGGCAAAAGTGCTCTGATGGCTCTGAAGGAGGGAAGTGAAGAAAGGCTGGACAGCTGTAAGAGGAGTGAAGTGCCACAGGAATCCTTGCTGGAGGTTGCACTGGAACTTGAGTGTGGTACCAGAGGCTGTTTTGTAAGAAGCTGGGCTGAAAGTCTTTTTGGGGAGGAAATAAAAAAATCACATGGTCACAAGAAGATAAATGGCTGAAGGACAGAAGGTCTGGAGCAACCAGAGAGTGCAAGTTATTTGTGTGGAAGAAAGTGGAACTGGATGTTCCCAAGGTACTAGAAAAAGAAGGTGGCAGATGTTGATATGAAGCAGAGATAAAAGAAGGTGGGATAAGTCTTTCTGTAATCTGTACAGAAGCCTCTCCTGACTTCCAAGGCCACCCCAGATGTTCTCTTGTGGTGTTTCTCCATGTCATATCTGTCAGTCCCTGTTCTAGTTCTCCTGGAATGCAGACAAGGAAACTGCATTCAGCACTGCAGTAGTAGTTCCTCCAGGGTTAGTAAAAAATACACAGTTCTTCACTTCTACTGCTATTTATGTTCTCATATGAGTACATCTTATATCTGGGTTGGGTAAAAAAAAAAAAAAATACACCAACCAAACCATTGTAATCTCTCAGCAAAGTTCTTAATGAGTGTTCCTTGCAAGGAAAGAAAGAAATGAAACCCACTACATATTCTTCCTTTGTTTCCTTCTGCAATTTTCCAAGAAACATTGCTCTATACATTATCAGCACTATAAATCTAATACTCCTTAGAAACACTTGTTTAAGAGATAAGAGCCAGGGACAAAAATATATAAAAACTTGATTCTGGGTCTGCAACCAGTGCTTTACAACAGATCATAGGAGGGATTTTTTTTTCTCCTCTCAGGGAATTCATAGCTTTTGCTATGACAGATAAAAATATTTTTAATAATCTTGCAACAAGGAACTTGGTGTGTGATCCTTAAAACTAAGGCAAGACAAAATCTTCTCTGTTTCAGGAGCATGACTGATCAAAGAATGCATCTGAAACACCTCCGGTGCTGCCGGGTACAATTCCACTCGTTGGAGGCTCTTTCTTTTCATGTGAGTGCAGAAAAACAAGCAACATTTAATGCATTCACATCCCGTCCCTTTTTCACACTTCGTTTCCTGTTCTTATTATGAAGCATTGTCAGACAACTGGATCTCTGTACTTCATGGTTCATTAGCCCCCTTGCCAAAGCACTCACAGGATTACCAAGAGCCAAGGCAGACTCACTATTTGCACAAACACACACACATGCACACAGGCTATTTAGATGGAATTATTATTTGTAAATTACTCTTAATTAGACTGTTCATCAGTCTGAGTGATTGTGCTCCCCTGTTTTAAGTAGCACTAAATTACTTCTTGAAATTCCTTGCCATTGCTTGTTTTTCCATGTAAATTTCCCCCCACAGTTTCAAAATAACATCCTCTTATTGCTGAAACAGTTGATGAGATTTGGACATTGCTCAGCCTGGTGTTAACTCCACAATCCTGGCTGCTGCCCCAGTCAAGGCTCTTCACCCTTCACAAGAGGGGAACAGTATGGGACAGGACCTTACTGAGAAAAAATGGCTCACAGGGAAATAAAATTATTGGGATCCACCTTGGTTTGAATTCCCAGAGGTTTCATACATGTGGCTCCACATCTGCATTCCAGACTGAGCCTTGCACTTCCAGGAGTCTCTTTGAAAGGTGGCTCCTATCTTAGGAGGGGGGTTGTGTCAGTATTGCACTTAGACACTTAGATGCTGAAGATGAGAGGGATTAATCTGCCTTTGGCATTTCCCATCTCCTAGCATGTGTGCTCTTGTCTTTCATGTGTGGCTTTTATTGAACCCTTTCAGAAAAATCCTTTCCCTGTGCTGACACCCTGAGCACTTTCCCAAGTGCAAGGTTTCTTCTATAAAACCACCCACCAAAATAGGATTTGCCATTCTGAATCTCAGTGGCTGAATGAACCTTTGGGAGGTCTTGGCTGGAGACAGACGGTCAGTGCAGAGGGTGTGGGGAGAAATTTGTTTTTCCTATGGGCTGCCTCATAGAATTTAATGCCTTCTCTTCAAAATGCAGTCCCTGCAACCAGTCCAGGCTCCTGTGTCTGGAAATGAGTCTTTGGATCTGGCACCTGCAGAGGCAGCTGGATCTTTCTACCTTTTTCACTAGAAAGTGCCTATCTGTGATGCTTTTACCCTGGCAGTCAGTTTGCCCTCTTCTCCATCTTCCTTAACAGACTGCACCATCATATGTTTAATTGTTTTTTTGCTTGTGACATAGTAAGGAAAGAGGCAAGAAGTCTCAGGGCAAAAAAAACCAAAACACAAGCAGCCAAGAAAAAGAAAAGGCAAAACAAATCCTCCCACCGAAGCAGAGATCTCAGAGCTCATTTATTTCAACTTTCAACTTACACTGAGATTTTCCAATTTGCTGATGTTGAAAAGTACATTGAATCTTGGCTGAAGTACAAGTTCTAAAACACTTATTATTTTTTTTTAAGCAGAATTTATATCCACAGTTGCATGGGAGACAGATAAAAGAGCAGGCAGATGAAGCCTGCCCTATCCAGGGTGGGGAATTTGCAAACACTGTGATAAATTTCAGAGGGTTGTTTTCTTTGAGTTTCAGTTGTATTGTGGTATTGAAAACCTTCAAAGCTAATTTCCTTGTTGTCAGAACTGAGGGAGGAAGGAGACATTGCTGGGCTATTTATTTCATTGCTACATTTTCCTTCCTCCTGCTTTCAGCGCCTGACGCCCAGCTTGCCTAACTGTGATATTAAAGTGTTCTGCCAATCTATTACCTCTCATCAAACAGGACTTCCAGGTGCAAGGAGAACCACAGATCTACTGTCAAAAGTGTGTTCTTCACTCTGCTGTGCTTTAAACTTGCTTTTTCTCCACTTGAGAACTACTTCAGCCACTTGCTATGCATCCAACTCAGCTGAGCCCCAGCAGCACAGCAGGAGCCAAACATTGGGCAAACCAAATTAAGGGTCTGACTCACAGTTGCTCCAAGGAGCAAGCTGAGAGGTTATGACTGATCTTTGTGGCTTGGTTCAAGCAGCCTTTGTCCACATAAGGAGAAAGACTTGCTGTGCAGTGGTTGCCTACCTTGCCTCATTGCCATTCTCTGATGCTGAGCTTCATGGGGTTAGTGAAGGGCAGCAGGCTCATTTCCCAGTTAAGAAGAAAAATTATACTTATTTGTGTTTGCTTAAATCTCACATGGATTCTTCCTGACCTTCACCCACTGCAGATGATCAGAGTTCTGCCACTGCCCTTCCTACTCAACAAGGCACCTCTGGAGTTCATCTCTGTGAGACCAGGGTTTGAAGAGATGAAGTTGAACCTACCCCACAGTCCTGTCTTTAAACAATGAAGTTATGAATATCCTGTAAGACCCACAAAATGTACATTTGCTCTACTTATATAATTTTCCTCCAATTGGTTCTGCTACTATCATATTCTAATAATTGATTTTTAACTCAACCAGATATGTAGTTCTCCTTAAACCTGAAATGCCTTAGCTCTGTTTTAGGATTTTTCTTCTCAGGTGTAGCAGGTGCACATGCCCAGGTGCTGTCTCTGGGGGGTCTCTGTGAGGAGAGTCCAGGGCTGCCCCATGTGGGACACAGATGGTCCCAGGGGGCCCCAGTGGCTCCAGCTCAGCCAGGCTGGGGGTGCTGGGGTGAAAGCAAGTTCTGGAAAGGCCAAAGGCAGCAGTGGCAGAGCAGGAGTGAGCAACAGGGTGGAATTTCAGCCCTTAGCCAGGGCTAATCTGACACATCATGACAAATGTATCATAACCTGACACACCATGACAAATCTATCATGTAATTAAAAGCACCTATTAATTTTCTTTGCTTCTTAGGCAATATCTTTCCTTATGATTGTGTGTGCACAATTCCAGTAGAATTGCTCAGTGTTGGCTCTTCTGTTGGCAGCAAAACCCCATCTCCTCAGTGCTGTAAGATGGAATGACTGAAGATCATTGCTGTATTAAGGGAAAAACCCCAGGAAGAGTGAAAGTTTGCTGGTAAAGCAGCTTGTATAGAGAGAACTCTTGAGAAATGTTTACCATCATGAATGCTTTTGGAAACATGAGTGACTGACACACTCCTGAGGACCTGAATGGTCTGACTGTCTCTGGGAAGTCTTACAAAAACTGTGATGTCTTCAGAGTGCCCTTTCATGACAATATTCCCAATAGGAGAGCAGATTTAGCATTACTGTCACCCTCTAAGGACTGGAACAGCTCTCTCTGTTTCATGCTAATGCAATTTCTTTGCCTGACTGCCCATGCTTTCAAGATCAAGGCACCACATCTATACTGGCCATTTATCTTACTAATTTTTCCCTACAAGCCAGAAAAGGATCTGTGATGGTCAGAATTTATCCTGAAAAGCCTAGAAAACATTCTGCCAGAACAGGTTTTTCTTGCTCAGATCTCTACCCCAGCTGGCTGTATGGATTAAAGAAGATGTTTTAAGATGCTGAGTTGTTGCTCCTCTTCTGCAGCTGAAGTTAAGGGCAACTGAGGATCTAAGGGGCAGAGGGGTCTCAGTGATGTCAGTTTGTTCCCTGCCGGCTATGCAGAAGATAACAGCTGGGAAATGTGATAAGCTAAGCTTGAAATTGTACCCTGCTGCTCTCCTGTTTTAGGCTCAGCAGGAAAGGGGCCACCATGCCTGATGGAAGGACCACTTCAGAGTTCCTAACCCATTCTGCCTGTCCTGTTGCTCCTGGGGCATACCTGTGCAGCAATCTTGGATGTCAATGGCATCTTAAAAGTTGCTACACAATTTTTGGGCAACTGGCTTGAGCCCAAAAATTCAAAATGTAAAAAAGAAACATAATCTTTCACTCAGGCTTTCCCCAGAACTCACGTTTCCACTTCAAAACTGCAGTGTAAAAAAAAAAAAAGTTGTCTAAGCTTTTGCTAATTTTGAGATTAGCAGAGGAGGTTAGTATTGTTTAATACACAAATTCAGAGTAATCTCAATAATTGAAATATCTTCATGACATTGCCATGAATGTGATTTGAGGGGAGCCTGATTGGAGTTGTATATTTCATGGAAGGAGGATTCTATCAATAGATGACAAAGATCTAGTGCTGAGCAATATGCTATAGTTCCTCAAAGGAATGATTGGACAACCTATTTGAAATCAAGATAAACAGATAATTGGAGCAAATACTGTGGAAAAACTCCTGTATTGACAGTGGAGTGACTGTGCTATGCTCTCTGTCTGGAATTTTGCCAGGCTCATGCTGGTGTTTCTCTCCTTGGTTGTGCTCTGGAAAAGAATGGCTAAGAGCAGCTTGAGACATGCAAACTCTAAAGAAAATGTGAGGACATGAAATCCAAAGTGTTATTTTCACTGGGGGCCAGTAGCAGGAAAATACTTTAATGAAGCAGAGAACAAGGTAGGAGAGCATGAAGTCCAGGAAATTTCCCTAGAGAGAAAAGGAATAGTATACAATAGGAATGAATGTGGAAGACAGATGAGGCCAGGGAGAAAAAGACTAAATGGCAGGATTAGTGGACATGGAGCTAAGTTTTGTGTCAGGACACCTAAGATCTGTCACCAGTACAGCCATAATTTACTTGAAAGGAAATTATTCTCATGATTTCCTCTAAAGTAAATTGCTTGCTTTCTCTGGACATCTAACTCCTTTTCTCTCCTTTATTTAAGGGCTTTTAGGTGTGAGGTTCACTACAGCAAGTGTAGCTGTCTGAGGACTGACCCATCAGAGTCCTGATCAGTGACATAAATAGCAAGGACAGAGCACAGCTGAGGTGAGCCTGTTTCTTGGAGTGATCTGGGATCCAAAACAAGCAGGAGGAGGGTGTGAGCTTTTTATAAAGAGTCCCTACTTTGTTTAGTGCCCCAAGATCCCTTATGACTTCATGGATCAGGAGTTGTCTGTGCAGAATCATCTGTGACCCTTGGCAAAAGCCCAGAAGGGTTCAGTTCTGCAGAGTGGCTTCAGAAGGTCAGGAGGAACACAGCCTACTCCTCACTTTCCTGGTGTTACTCCAGCATGATTACTATCCAAGAATCTGCAGTAAAGACATCAGAAAGTCACTGGATAAGGAGCAGCACCTCTATCAGAAGGAGTGGTGGAACTTACCTGTGGAGAAGTCTGACTAGGTGTGATCACAGACTTCTCTCCCATCATTGCTTGTTCCCTTTCCTGAGTCCTTCATGCTGGACTTGCTGCCCACCTGATTCTAGGCATGCTCTGCCTGGCTGGATCATATGGTTTTAGAAACTTCCCAGTGTGAAATAATAATAATAATCAAATGAAAGAGGTTATTGAAAACATTACAGGCCATAATTTTAAAAAATGTTGGCTCCTGTCACTATGTTCTCCAGTATTTTTAGTTTTATAAACTGCCAACAAATCCAAGTGTTTTGTCTTTTTGACAAACATTTCATGCAATCATAAATTAACTCATTTCTCAGCAAAATCTGACATCAGCAGTTAAGCTGTCAGTGTACAGAAGTACTAGAGCTGGCAAATCCTCATCTCAGAAAGAAAACAGAGAGCCTGAATGCATCCCAGACAGTGAGCTAAATGTGCCTGAGCTGAGTCTGCTGTCAGGGGCCACATTGGTCATGGAGCTGACAGGTGGTGATTCTGCAGCTCAGGCATCAGCCAAAATGGCTCTGGACATGTTTGCCTTATTTATGACCCTGCACAGGTATGCAGGAGAAGCTCCTGGGCTTTCAATGGAGCCAGGGATCTTAAGGACTCTCCATTTTTTAATTTCTGGCTTGTATTGAGTTCCATGCATTATTGGTTTAGAGCTTAAGATAAGTTTTGCAACTGGTGGTTGTTTTGTTTTTTTTTTTTATTTTCAGATACAGTGCTGATAAAAACAAAATACAGACTAACAGAAAATTCATTTACCCCCTTGATACTAGGATTTACCCCCTTTCTAATTGAGTATACACTTTGGACAGATAGATCTTCTGCCATGTCTTTTGAAGGAGCTGCAGAGGAGTCAGACCTGCCCTGAGCTCTGCACAAGCTCAGGAAGAGCTCTGTTGATAGCTATAATCTGTATGCATCTTTCATTCTGAGCAGAGATGCATGTTTTAAAAACCCTGTAGTTTAGTCTCATTAGCTTTTCCATTTCCCACATTTCCTTGTGTGGGACATCCTTCCTATGGATAACATAGTGCTGTTAAAACACCCCTCAAAAAAGGGGAACAATTCACCTTCTGCAAAACACATCTCGTATCTGCATAATGAGCAGATAAATTAAATTATAGGAATTGCTGACTCCTTGGAGGAGCTGGGGTGGAAGGCAAGAGCAAGGAAAAGTACCCAGGCCACCCAGGTACAGTTGTAGCTGACAGGGAGATACAGAGGCTGCTGAAAGAGCACTCAGCAAGCCTGAGACATCTGTGTGCCTACAGACCCACCTAAGCTCTTCCAGAAGCCTTGATATTAACAGGTTATCACCCAGGTTTAGACTTGAAGTTCTGAGATTAAAGGTGAGCAGGAATTTATTCTCTGCTCCAGGCAGGCAGCTCTTACACAAAATGTCTGCTGTTAATAGCAGGGAGTGATGTGCAGGGAGAGCCCAGCTGACACTGGCTGGGCATCAAACTGGCCACATGTGTGTCAGACCCAGGATCTGTGAGCATCTAATGGGTTTCTTGGGAGACTGATTTTCCTGCTGTAGCACTGTACTAGCACAGCTGCACATCTTCACCTGGCAGCAGATTTGTACCGAGGTAACTGTGAGCAGGACAGAGCAAATTGTGTTTTCTGCTGTATGATGAAAGGAACTGCTTTTTATTTGGAATGGGCAATGTGAAGGGATCGTGGTAAAATTCTGCTCATAATTCATTTAAGTGCCCACTGCTTAAACTTCAGTGCTTAGCACCATCTTAGACTTTTTGGCATGTCCCACCTGGCCTTTATTGGGTTGAGAGTCTCCCCCAAGACCCAGGTCATCTATGGATGTGAAGGATGTGGTGGGATATTTCACAACATTTGCAGAACTGGAAAAAACCTGAAGTTCTATGGAAACATCACCAAAAAAACTTTGCTGTTCTTTGGGGCTGACTTTCAAATTACTAAAGGATCTTTGACCCAGGAAAATTCTCCAGTGAGGGAAAGGTTTCCATTACCCTCTCTTGACTGCACACTTCAGCTTGCATGGGCAAGAAGAAAATGTTGGCTTCCTGTTTTGGGAGCCAGTATGGAGCAACTCCAACTTGAGCATCTCAGGAACCAACCAACCAACAATCCCTGTGTCTTTTGTGTTTTCCAGCCTGTTTGTTTGGGGACTGGTGTGACAGACATAGACATTTAATTAAAAATAACCAGTACTATACTTTAGCCAGGACTATAGTTTACACTGAATTTAGTATTAAATTAAAAAAAAAAAACAAACAACTAAAAAAACCACTTTTTAACAAGTGTCAGCCTTCAGATTCTCTAGTGACAATAAAAGCAGTGTCATGCTGATGCCTGGCATTTTTTGTTCACTGTTCTTGCTTCAGCTAATGTCTACACTCATTCATCATATCTTTTCAACATTTTGGCTTTCCTCCCAGGCAGGATATGTTGGATTTTTTTTTTCCTGAGAGGAATAGAATATAATAGGAACCATTTTTGTTTAGTTGCAGGGAAATATACATGAAGATAAATAGCAGTTGAATCAATAAAAGGTGAGACCACAGGTCTTACTGTTTAAAGCTTTAAACATCACTTATTTATCCATTTTTCCAAAGTGAAAAAATTGTAATTCTTTAATCATTTGACAATGGTTATAGACATATGTTCAGATAGGGGCTATGTTTGTTTATCAGTATCTCTAATGTGATGTGTTCCTCTTGTCACTTATTTAATACAAAGCCTTTCAAGATCTTTTCTTTCAGCTCCTTCATTGAGGAGTGCGTGGACTCCTTAATACAGTATAATTCTCAAAGGGCCATTGACATCTTGCTTATACAATTATAAATGAAGAACTTTGATTTTTTTTTTTTTTGCTTAGGGAACCAAAGGAAAGCCAGATGGAAAGCAGGGTGTAAGGGCAGGTAATAATTTCCTGTAGCAGAGCTAGGCTAAGCACAGATTTGGCAGATCTTCTCAGCTTTGGCTCCAGTGATTCTGGATCTTTTTTGACTTCAGACCCTGCTGGGAAATCTTCTTATCACCTGACTTGCACTCTGGGCTTCTGCCATTGACCATCCTAGAGGAAATAAAGAGGAGCATTAGAAAGATGCTACCAAGAACAAAATTTTGGCACTAAAGGAGTATAAAAAGGTTAGTCTGGCTTGTGCCCTGTCTGCTCCTTAATAATTTCTGTTTTCTGGTAAAGTGAGCTACAGCTCATTCTAAAATAATGCTGTGGATTCAAACTTCTAATGTCTGGAGACTCCAGACATTGCCCAGGTATTAACCCAGCATCTTAAAGGGTTAAAACCAGTGTAAAAATCTTAGTAGAAACCAAGAAAAAAAACTGGTGTATTCATTTCAATTTCTCCTCCACAATGTACAAAGTGTGGGAGTATTTAGAAACAAAAGTGACTTTTACTCTGACAAACTGCTTTGTTTTTACCACAGCTTGGTGGTGGGTAGAGTTTTGTGCTATTTCATAGTGTAGAAAAATAGAACTGAAAGAAACTAAGAGACTTGCCATGGTATCACACAGTGGGGAAAAATAAGACCATCCTCCAAGCCACTGGACCTTTAGCATTATGGAACCCGTAGAAATTAAAAGATCTTTCAGAATGAGTCTGAAAAACCCCAACACAGCTGGAAGTGACCATGGGGTGAGGCCAGATCCATCTGTGCTGTAAATTCATCAGCTCAGATGGTCAGCTAGGGTTACACCATAGCCAGGAGTACAAATGCTTTCTAAGGTGGTGCTTTTCCTTTCCCACCCAGTAAATCTGTGCCTGGTTGCTTAATGAGTTCCCTACGTTCTGATGTATCTCAGAGAAGTTTTGGTCACACAGTTCCTTGGTGCTGCATTAGCTGTAAATATGGGAGGTACTGACTGCATTATCCCAGTGTCCTCTTTGTCTTGGAAATGCAAATCCATCACAATCCCAGTCATCTCAAGCAATTATTCTGTGTATTTAAATGCTTCCCTGAAATGGGATTCTTTCCACAGCTGGACTCAAGTGGCTTAGCTAAGTTCAGACTGTACTGCAAGTTCACCACTTCAACAAGTGGTTACCACTTGGACTTGTCCAGATTGTTGTATTTGCACACAAATCAATTGCAGGAGAGTTGAAAAATCCATTGAAAGTGTTTGGCTGATTAAAGAACTGGTCACACCGAAGTGAACATGAAAATGCTGGACTGGATTAGTTGGTTCCACAATTCCTTACAATTATTAACAAGTGCATAATAAATGTGTAGCACAGAAAAGTCTATAAAAATTTATTCCACACGCCTTCACAGGCCAATAAAGCATTTATAACAGTCTGTGAAAAGACTTAAAATAAAAAAATCAATTGCCAGTGCTAGTCTGGCATGCAAAGAAGACCAAAGGCTTTGCCATGACATCCTCCAGTACTCACAGGGGACAGGGAGCAAAAAATTGTATGGACAAAAGCAAAAATCCCACACCAGCACTCTGCACCACTCTGATGTATGGGGCACTCTGAACATGAGCCAGTGTGTGCCCAGGTGGGCAAGGAGGCCAATGGCCCTGTCATAAAACATATAAATAATGATACTTCAGATGAATATGTCGTTGCTCAGAGAGGGGGTGAGTTTCCATCACTGGATGTGGCACTCAGTGCCATAGTCTAGTGACATGGTGGTGCTCAGTCAAACTTTGGGCTTGTTGATCTTAGAGATCTTTTCCAACCTAATTGATTCTGTGATTCTGAGATCACTTATCACCTATGTCTGTGGCAATCTGGAGTGATTCAGAGAGAGGCAAAATCTTCCTCTGAAACATCCCAAGGGACAAATGATACCTCAGAAGGAAAGAGTTCTTTCATCACTTCTCTAGGAACTGGCAGAAACCCTAAAGAATGACAATGATACTATATTTAACAATTTAGTCTCCATGCTCTAGTCAGTGACATCACCTGAAAGCATCAGGTATTTTGGAAGTTGAAAGGAATGAAGTTGACATGTAGACAGAAATGAGAGGATAACAGGGGTGGGGAAAGCTGCATTTGACATGCAGGTCCACACCCTCTCCAGTCCCCCATAATATGAAAATACGGTCAGATGATCCATTAGATAGGGAGGAAATAAAAGAAAGGAAAAGATAACATACTGTCTGCTTTATGAGGAGATAAAATTACTCCATGGTTCTGCAGAGGTAAGAGTATGGCCTGGACATTTGAAATGTTTATATCTGTGTATGTATGTTTTTGTAATTGCAAATGTGCACAAAAGACATTTAATCAGAGTAGAGACAGTCTCAGAAAGTTCCCATTTGTGAAGCATCTTCTGATTGCAGAGGCTTATAATGAAGTTAATGAGAATAACACTTTAATCATGGATAGCTGCTGCTGTGGAGAGCATAATAGCCACATTATTTAGGCTGGATTTTTCCTCTGACAAACACAAATTTAGATCATAATGGTCAGAGGTTTGGTTCCCAATTCTCAGCTGAGTCAATTAAAAGTAGAGAGAGTAGGAGAGTTCTTGCTGAGAGATGAATGGACATAAACTCCTTTGAAAGATAAATCTTTATTGTTCACATCTCTACATATTGATTTAGGAACTTAACATTGGCTACTGAATTTAAATTAGGAGCCAAAAGATACTGTTCTGCTTTCTGAACATAGTTAATGAATTAATCTTGTCAGTATGCCCTCAAGGTAGGTTGCAATCATTATTTGAATTTTAGAAATGCAGATAGCTAAGGACAAGTAATTTCTCAAGTATCCATCAAAGTGCCTAGTTCAGGATACCTGCCTTTTGGTTTTCCAGAGGCTTGTTCAGCATTCTTCTGGCAGAAGGTGCACAAGTAAGGCCAAAGAAAGAGCTCTGGAAACACAACAAGCATTTCTAATTTAGGTGTCAGAGGATAAAAAAACTGGATATCTGTGCCCCCTGCCCTGCCACTTTGCATGATGAGTGAAAGGAGCGGGTGGGGTCATTCTGAGCTCTTTGGGAGACCAAAATGTGTTGAGAGGAAGGTTCTCTAGCCAGGAGGCCAGCCAATGTGGAAGAGCTGCTATACCCCCAGATCTGAGGCTGGTGTTGGTCCTACTCACGTTTATCAATCTAACCTGAAGCTGCAACATCTTCCCACAGAAATCTTCTCCAAAAAGAAATGTCATGAAGATGTTGAGTTGGTAGAAGAGGAATGAAGAGTCTGCAACAGCAAACTTATTATCTGAAAACCATAAATGTATATTCTGCAAGGTATTCAGATTTCTAGGAGTATGATAATTGAAGCTGTAAGAGGAAAATTTGAGGAGAAATTGAAAAAAGTTGGAAGCCCCATGCTTACTGTCTTCCTCTTGGAGGAGTCAGCTGCCGCTGCCAGCACAGCCAAGAACTCACTTGAATGATGTCCATGGAGCTGGGTTAAAACTCTAACAAAAGAAACACTGGAAGGAAGCATTTTCTTGCTATTCACAAGGTAGATGGAAAGCATGAAAGTGATCATTCCTCAACCTGTTTCAATAGCAGCAGCTGGTGGTTTTCCCTTGCCTGAGTGATGAGGATACTGCACAGGAAAGAGTTATTTTTCCAGGGCCCCTAATTTCTTGCTAAGGTTAACAGCACTCCTTTGGTACCACAGACCATCCTAAGGACAGAAAATTTCATCCCTGTCAGAGTCCATTACTTACATTTTCAAAATTATCTTTTTATAGTGCACATTACAGCTGCCCGCCTTCTCCACACAACACTGCAACAAAAAACACTGACAAGATTTCAAAATCTTCTTCCAGAAAAATGCCACTACTTGGATGAGAGAGGTGAGGACTCAGTGGTCCTCCACACGTGTCTGGTTTTTGGCTTTAATTTTGAGCTGACATCCAAATGTAAAGACCATAATCTTGAAATTCAACGTAAAAGTAGAACAGACCCAAATTATTTCATCAATAACTGCTTTAGGAACGAAGCTCAAACTTAACCTAGTTAAAAAAAAAATATTTTCTCTACATTCCAAAAGAAAGTCAAAGAAGAAACAAACTTTCCTAAGATGATGTACTCAGCATATTTGGAAAATGTTAAGGAGGATTTTAAGATGTCACTTTTTATCTTCAGCTACAACACACCTCTTTCCTAGTTTTGTGGCTGCTAGGCTTATATGCAGAATTTCTAATCAGATTGGAAGTGTCTTGAAAATAAATGTCAGTGAACTGGAATGGAAATCATAACCTTGCAAACAGATGTGCAATTAAATGCACAGCCACGACAACCATAGTTTTAGCCATTACTGGAAAAACCTCAGCTTTCTCTTTCTGAGCAGAGATCCCTTTTGATTAAGTGCCTCTTTCAGGTCAATGCATCTGAGTGAAGCTTAAATTTCCATGATGAAAATATTGAAGTCCAAGTTCAGGTCTGTCTTGTCAGATGACCTCCTTAATGACTGCAGACAAGTAGCAGTGACACATTACAAACCCTGAAAGCTGGCTGAGAATATGCAATGCTAGAGTTCTCCTTATTGCTTCTCTGAGAGCAATTTTTATGACACTGATGGCAATGATATACCTTTAGGTCTATGACTGCCCTATATTTTTTAATAAAGTGTTATGAGGAATTTAAAATTATGAGAAGATGAGTTAATTATTAGCCACATATTATTTTAACCTCCCATTTTTGTTCTAGGTGCAGGTCTTACAGAAAAATCTCACCCTGGTGCTGGCCCTTGAAGAACAGCACAGAGGAAGCACAGCCCAGTCACACAATACAAGTCATAGAAGAAAATTAAATGTGACTGCAGATATTAGTGATGAAATATATTTATTGGTGATGGACCTGAACTGTCCTTCCCCAAGCCCACTGTGGTTTGTGAATTTAACTGGTTTGCCCAGGGAACCTTGTTTCTGCATTGCATTCTATGTTGTGTTTACACCCAAATCTGATCCAGGCCAATTAATTTGTTTGTTCTCCTAGTCTAGTTCTATGGTTAGATGCCATCCAGGGGATGGTGGGGGGAACCCCCAAAAACCTGTGCTGTGGAGAGTCAGTCAAGTGAGCAGTGCTGCCTTCCCAGGGCAAGCTGAGCTGCCCATCAAGAGGTCAGGGGGCACATTTTGTGAGCATCCTTGAAAAGCTGGGATGGATCTGGAGGAGACAGAAGTGGTGACTGCACAATTCAAAATGATGTTCTCTTTAGTAGGAAAATGTGATTCAGGAGGAGAAACAGATATGACTTGATTGGAGGATAGATGTGTACAGTACAAATACCCGTGCCTTGATCACAGTGCGTTATTTTTCCCTCTTTGCTTTTTTTCCATGGTCTGGGTGTGTAATTCTCTCAATTCTTCAGAAGTTGGTTGAGATGCACTGATGCTCTGCTGATGGGCTTGAGGAGCCAGTGGCATCTGTGGAAGAGAAAAGCCTGGACGTGCAGGGGTGATAACCTCTATCCCTACCTGAGACAGATGTTACTGAAGGTTGCAAAAGAAAAAAAATCCTCATGGCTTTCTTTATCTAGAGGAATGATTCCAAAAACTATTTTTTATCTGTAAACAGGCATTTATATCTGTATCAACATCACCAGAACAAAAGCAAATGAAATTAACTTGAAATAAGCCTCATATGGGGTCCTGAATGCAGAAGCTCTGCAGTCTGTTGTCAATGGCCTTCCAGTTTGACAGCAACTATTGTTCTCATGTAAGTATTTCATTAACTCCAATTTCTACCAAGCTGGTGAGTCACTCCTGGCTTCTCCTTTATGATTTGTACCAGATTAAAAATGCCTCAGTAATAAACACCTGATTTTAATCTCAGTGCTACAATAATGTATTGTGAACATATATTAGAAACTATTGCACAATGTATTTACAACACCAATAAATTATGGAACAGCCCTGTCATAAAACATATAAATAATGACACTTCAGATGAATATGTAATTGATATTTTGTCATTGTTCATTATGCTTTATAGCACAATACATGATCATAAATATTGCCCAAAGAACTAGCAACACAGGTTGTACAGTAATCTCATTGATATAGTTCTTTTCCTGCACATAGATTAGGAAACATTATTTAGAAGCACTTGAGTTGCAGAAGGTCAGTCCAAATAGGGAAGTGAGCAGGGCTTTGGGTAGATGCCTGCTGAATGGGAAATTCCTGTGGGACAAAAAACCTTTGAAAGATGTGATGTGACTGCCTGTTTTTCCCAAGCCAGATCTAATGCAGTGTTCCAATTACGAGGAAATGGTGAATGTGTATCACCGAGCAGTACACATTGTATATGTTGTGTGCAACGGGCAAAGAGAAGGTCAAGGCAGCAAAATCCCTTGGGCTCTCTGCAGGAGCAGCTCTTGGCTGTTTTGTGCTGATGAAATTCCAAAGTTTTGTTACAAACAAGCAAGAGGAATGGAAAGGACTTTCTGCAGCCTCCTAGCTTTAAAGCATGCCTGTCCCCAGCATGACTCTCCCTAGGTACTGGCATGTTTTCCTTCTGGTACGGCGTGCTCTGCATTATTAAAGGCTTCTTGTTTGACTTCTTCATTAGGGCTTTATTTTACTTTTTGATTGTAGTGACTAAATATAACAATAAATGATTTAAAGAGGAGACAGAAATAAGTGTTAGGGAAAACAAACAGCCTCCCCCCTGCCAGAATGCTGAGTGGCGTAGCAGCGAATGGTTGAAAGAATCAGATTTAATTAGGGTTCCTTTCAGCACTGAAAATTCCATTTATGCACACTATTAAAATAATCTTCTGCATTAATACTAATTTACATCATCAAAATAGCACTTCATCTATTATTCATAGGGCATTGTAATTTCTCCCGACTGAGAGGCTGAAGCGTGGTAAGACTCTTCTGCTGAACACTGAGCAGAAATTAAGATATCTGTAATGGCTTCAGTTTTCTTTCCACCACATTAGATGTACCACTGTTTCCTCTCTTCTCTTCTATATCTGTAATGACCACTGAAAAGACCATGATAATTATCATGCTCTTTCTCTGCCCCTTCTGGCCAAGGATCTCCCTGTCACAGGCTTCATGTAAAATCAGTCTCCCCTTACCTGCTACCCAAGTGCAGCCTCGTTCAGGGGAGGTGAAGGAGCTGCTTAATCAAGAAAATAGCTCTTGAAGGAGAACAAACAAAAATCTCCTTTTTCTCAAGTTTGAAGGAAGAATTGATGTGCAAAATGCAACACAGGTGGAATTTCATGAATTCTTGCCTTGGAGATGGCAAACCCTTGCTTTCTGTACAGCAAAAAGTGTTGGATGCTGTTCTGAAGCTTTAATTCTCTGTGCCATGTTCTCCATGTCTCTGTGTGTGTAGGATGTTGGTGCAGATTCCTGCTCCAAAGGGGCATCATGGGCCGGGTGCCTGCCAGGCTGGGGCCTCTGGCTTTATGAATGGCAGGTCCTAATGGATGTCATAACAGTTTTACATTTCTGAGCCTGACTAAAGCTCTGAGCTTGTGCTAAAAAGACTAAAACTGTCTTTGAGACTACGCTGGCAATATAGAAGGGTCTTTCATCAGTGTAGTTTTCATCTACTTGAAATCATGATTCTCTGAAATGCTCATTTATCCATTTCCAGAAGTGAAAATGAGAGCTTCTAAATCACCAGTTAAGGAGAAAATTCCCTGATAAGTTGCCTATTAGGCTGAAAAAAGAGGAGATAGAGATATTTGAGCATCAAGAACTGAGCCAATTGAGCACAGGCTTATACCTTCTGCTCCAGTGGAGGGAAGGGCAGATGACCTAGCAGGACTTTCATGTTTGTTGGTGGGGTGAGTCACTCTGCTCCTACTGATTAATGTAAAGGAAGAAATAATTGTCTACAAAGACTGCTGTTAATGACTGAATAGCAAGCTGGAGGGAGGGAGGGATGGAGGGA
>JAOTQP010001286.1:146101583-146123094 GCA_026413545.1 Cichladusa arquata | reverse complement strand
GTCCTACTGTGAAGATGGAAATACCCTCTGCCAGGTTTGAAAAATGCATTATAAGTTTGCAAGTCATCTTTGTGTTCACACATTCCAGAGGGAATAGTGGTAGTGAGGAGGAAAGGCTCTGAGTGAAAGAACTGCTGAGGCAAGTGTATGATTGATTTTAAATTCTGAAAAGAAATTATTGAGATAGAAATGCCCAGTTACAGGGAAGGTCTTAATGATATGATATGGAGAGATGCAATGAAATAAAAACCAAACCAAACCAAAACAACAACAAACCCCCAAAAAAAGATTCTGAAGATGATGGTAAATTTTGAGGAAAATGCATCATTCTAGACTTAAAAGATGTGAAAAAATCCTCAGGAATAAAAAATTGCACAGTATGAGTCGGCAATGCAAATTCCATAGTAATTCTGGATGACATGGAATTAGTCTGTCTAGAAGTTTTTTGTGCACACGGTTGAAACTAAGTCAACATGGTTGGCAATTTCCAAAAAACCCATTTATATGATGATTACAGGGAAAGGTGGGCTCTTCCAAGATGGGCTGTTCCCAGGTGTCTGATTCCATGTTTTTTCTCATTGCAGCACTGTGGTGAAAAGTGAAGAAGCCAAATGAGGAGCACGTGAGGTCACTTGGTCTGTTCAGCCTGGAAAAGAGAAGACTGAAGGGAGAGCTCCTTGCAGGTACAACTTCCTCACGAGGGAAGCAGAGGGGCAGCACTGACCTCTTCTCTCTGGTGACCAGGGACAGGACACAAAGGAATGCCAAGAAGCAGCATCAAGGAAGATTTAGGTTGGTCATTAGGAAGAGATTTTTCACCCAGAGGGTGGTTGGGCACTGAACAGGCTCCCCAGGGAAGTGGTCACTGCACCAATCCTGACAGAGCTCAAAAGGTGTCTGCACAGTGCTCTCAGGCACACGGTGGGATTGTTGGGAATGGTGCTGTGCAGGGCCAGGAGTTGATGAATCCTGTGGGTGCCTTCTAACTCAGGATATAAAAATACCCCAATAAACCTAAAAAAACTCCCGAAAGACCAACAAAATAAACCCCCAACAGATTCATTGGGGGTTTGACACAGACATTCAACACAGACGTGTCATTGTCTTTGGGATTTTTTCTTTGTTAGTTTTCATGTAGTTGTTCCATGACACCTTTGGGCCCAATCCCAAAGCATGAAAAATGAAATTGAACTTTTGTATGAATTTGACAGATTTTAAGTCATACCTTCAATATAATGAAAAAGGGATTTGGGATCACCTTCCCTGTTGGATCATGGGACAAGGCTGAGGGAATGGCACATTTCTTACCGTGTTCCCAAGGTCAGAGTACAAGACACTTGCTCAAATTGAGCCCAAAACTTCAGTGCCAGTACTTTGGTTTCCATGCTTTTTTGTTTGTTGGTTTATTTTTCTCTCTGGAAACTTAGGACAAGTCACTAAAAAAATGAAATGATTCATCCAATAAGGCAGGAAGAGATTTAATTAGATTTCAAAATGAGTAAATCTGGTTGGTTCATGGCAGTGTGGAGCAGGTGCCAAGAATGACAATCATCTTTGTGGGGGTGGAAAGCCCTTTCTGGTTGTGCAGAACAAGGAGGTTTGGGGCTGGAGTGTGCCAAATAACTGTCGATAACTCTGTAGAGGGAACACATGAGGGGAGACAGAGACACACCATCAATAACTACAGCTCACTCTGTCTGCCATGTTCCCTGGAGCAGAAACTCGCTGTGGAAGTCCCAGCATGCAGAGTACCATGGGATCCTTTTCCAGGGCTACTCATTTATCTTTCTCTGTGGCAACTAGTAGTAAAAAAAATGAAAATTTTTAAAGAATGACAAGTGGAAAACTCAGGGAACTGGAATTGACAAATATCGGTCCAAAGACATTTAACAAACTGTGATTAATGTTTCAATTAGGGCCTGAATAAGAGAATCCAGGTCCACACAAAGGCTACCAGTGCCTTCAGTTCTGGTCCCTACCTTAACTTTTAGGTTTAATCTGTACTCTCTGTTGTGTAGGAAAGCTTCACACTGGGTCCTGACCTGGAGCTTTGCTAACTTTGTTAACTTTGTTTTGCACATTAGAGTCAGAAGAAGTGGAAAAAGGAAGGTTACCTGGTGCCCTTCAGGCCTCCTGGTGGAAGGAGCAGGTTTCCCATTGCTCACACCAGGTCCTTCCTGATCCCTGAAACAAGTCGTGTATGAATAAGGCAGAAACTTCATGTTAGTGTCCTAATAAAAAATAGAGTGATTAGATCCAGGCTGGCACAATGGACACCCTGAAAAATTCTGTAAACTTAAACGCACTTTTGGTTCACTAAATTCTTGCTTTGTTGAGAGGAGTGAATCGCTCCCCATTTCATACAGCTTGGTTAAATCTATGTTTAACTGCAGGGGCCACTTGGGGCTCATCTGACTCAGTCTTTTGCTTTGTTCCTCTCCCTGCCATGGCACTGAGGTGCATTTCATGACTGTTTTATTTCCATTACAGGCTTGATCAGCCTTTCACTTCCTGAAACAGCTGCCACCGGTTAAAATGAAATATCTCACATATTGTGCCTTTTAAAATTCAGTCCTGTTCAGTTTGCAATATCTTCTTTTCTAAAAAGCTGTACTTTCAAAAATTACATATTGGAATGTGTAAGATATAAATTTAATGTAAAAAGAAAATTATTTAAAGATTTCAGTATAATTTAATGTAATTCCAAACAATATTCTATGTCGTTTTACCTATAATAGCTTCTTTTTGATGATGGGAAGTTTTCTGTAATTCTGTCCTACTCTCTGGCAATAATTCACATCCGAGTTGAAAGGATTTATGTGCCTATTACTGTAATTTTTTATATTAATAATTTGCACATCAGAGAACCAGTAATATTTTATAGACATATCTTTCTTATTCTACAAAATTCCTTCCTGCCTTTTATAACTATTCAGAAATCAAAGAGCATAAAATATGCTGTTTGGGAAGGAACTTGTTGATACCCCTTACTGACTGGAGAGATTGTCATCCAGAAGTTCCCCAAAACTGCCAACAACCTTCATTTAATGACACACCATTAGCCTCAACTACAAAGGCACCGAAATCAGGATGCAGCTAATTTTCTTTTCTGGAGCCAAAGATTTCAAAAATAGACTCTTGAATGGTTACTTGTTCACAAATATTATGAAAACAGTTGGAAGCTGTTTGGGGCACCTATGCTTACAAGGACAAAAGGCCGAGGATCGGTCACTTGTCTTGCTTTGGTTGACACTAATGAGATTTTTTTTTTGCTCATTGTAAATGACTTTGCACTTGCTGAAAAACAGAGTTAAAGAGGACTAATAGGTGAGCTTCTAATGAGTCACTATCTCCACATGACCTTAAAACTGTCAGGCACAGTGCACAATGTGCCTAGATGTTGCTTGGTGTTCATCTTGTTTTCACTGTTGGAAAGGGGAGCAGTGTTCACTGTTTAGGAATGTTCATCCATGGTGGTTTCAAAGCAATTGTTAGGGAAAACATTTATTTCTCCTTCCTGAAGGGATTTCAGTCTGATTGCAGAGATCACATTGGTATTGGTATAATAGAATTATTTTTCTTTGGAGAGACTGAGTACCTGGGGTGAAGGTGACATTTCCTTCAACTTGAAGTTTTGTGTCCTCTATGGGACCATGTTGGCAAGCACTGCCTAGAAATGCTTGGAGAATAGCACAAATGAGCAGTTCCTCCAAACACAGAGTTATTAATGGTATGAGGCTGTGTCCTAGAAGTTCTTCTTCCGACAGATTCATCAGACTGGATGAAAAAAGGAATTTTAACACTTCAGAGGGCTGTTGTAGAAGTAATAACATCATAGACTAACCAATTATAATCACTTGTGTTTCAAATAAAGTAACATCCTTCCTATGAATGGCAGCTCATTTTTTCAGTCTCTAGTACTCAGTGGAAGAGAAATTCATGCCACTCTTGTAGCAATTCTGTTAAGTAGTAATTCAGATTGGCTTTATCCTTCAGGATAGAAAGGGATTTCAAATACACAAGTGCAAAATGGAATCAGATCCATTTACCAAGGCCGGGGAAGAGGACAACATGACACTTTCCAGAGGAGTCCTAACTTAATTTTTCCTCATTCACATTTGTGTTCTTGGAAAGTGATTCAAGTTATGTAGTAACCAACGAAGGATTCAGAGTAAATTCCAATTATTGATTTTCCTGGTAGTGGAGAACATCTCCTCTTTCTCTTACCATGCTTCTAACTAATCTCACAGGCTGAGTTTTCTCCCCTTCCAGTACCACAGCTGCATGCAGCATAACTGGCATTTCTGATTTAGTCATGCACTGTAGTGCACAAGGAGCTAAACTTATGCATTCCTTATTATGAGGAACAGGATCAACTGCTCACAGGCTCACAGATTCCAGGATAAAACCATCCGAAGGAACCATTATATTCAGGTGGCCTGACCTGTAGTGCAGTACACACCTACAGACCTCCCTGAATTTGTCTGTGTTAGAAGAGGATAATGTAGTTTCCAGGTCACTGTGATTTTGCTGTAAGTGCTTTAGAATCACCTGCAATTGCTCTTCCAACCTTTCTGTACTTAAACTGTGGGTGTCAGCCTAGCTTGGTTGCCTAACCACAGACTTTAGTCTATAACATTTGTCTGCATGATCAAATATCTCATTATCCATGAACATGTTCAATTCTTACCCATCATTACAGGTAAGAAAGATTCTTAGCTGGAGAAGAGGAATATTTGAAAATATTAGGCACAACATTTATTCCAATATTGCAATTAAAGTACTGTGACTCCCCAAAGCAGCCACAACTATTAATTTTATGTGATGTTTACAAACTTCTTTGTTCTCAATTTTTCAGTCTAGAAAGGACAGTTATGCTTTTGTAATTTGCCTATTTCCCTAAATACTGGGAATTGCAATTAAGTGATTTGTACATACAATAACTTTTCTGTTGAATACATCCCCTCTTGAGTGAAGAAAGCATAGAAGAGAGCAATTGGGATGCTGGAAAATGGGAAAATTAAAGCAAGAAGTCCTATGTCCTGTAGCTTAAGGGTTTGGAAGTGGTTGTGTGAGAGGGTAAAAACCCCAGAAGGTTCTTTTTAATGCTCCAAATATATCACTTTCAAGACTGAAGTCATTGTCAGCAAAGTAAGCCATGCTATTGCAGCCCAGAAATCCATGTCCTGGGCTGCATCCAAAGCACCGTGGGCAGCAGGTGAGGGAGGGGATTCTGCCCCTCTGCCCTGCTCTGGTGAGACCCCACCTGAAGGGTGGAAAGGGACTTTTGACAAGGGCATGGAGTGATAGGACAAAGGGGAATGGGTTTAAACTGAGAGTAGGTTTAGATTGGGTATTAGGATAAAGTCCTTCCCTGTGAGGATGGGGAGGCCCTGGCACAGGTTGCCCAGAGAAGCTGTGGCTGCCCCATCCCTGGAAGTGCCCAAGGCCAGGCTGGATGAGGCTTGAAGCAACCTGGGATGGTGGAAGGTGTCCCTGCCCATGGCAGGGGTTTGGAATGAGATGACTTTTAAGGTTCCTTTCTAACCCAAACCATTCTGTGAATCTATGATTCCCCATAGAAATTTTGTTTAAGATTTACAATAATTCATGATCTAATTAAAAATAAAATGATAATTTCTGTATCTGGACTCTGCTTCTCTTTCATTTGGGCATATGTTGATTCTAAGCAGTTTTCTTCTGTCAATAGAGCATCTAAGGATTTCCAATGGACAAGAGATACAAGACAATGAAAGCAGTAAGTGGGTGTAATATTCTCCTACTTTTGTGTAAATCAATCCTTCATTAGGGTTTGAAACAGGTGAGGATGATAGAACAGGAAGTACTGACACCCATTTATTGCCACGAGGACTATGGTAAGTGCAGTTGCCTGTTCTGGAGATGTGGTTGCCATCAGGCATCCAAGGCTGTGCCTCAGTTGCCAGCTTGTGCTTTCTAAACAGAGCAAACACGAAATGAGCCACAAACTTATTTTATGTCAGGAAAGAAAAAGTGTTTGGTCTCTGTACTGCTCAGTTGGACATTAAAACTTGTATTTAATCTTGCCAATGAAAATAATAAAAAATAAAGAGGAATAAAGATTTTTAGCATCCAGGAAAGAAAAGAGAATCTCTGAAGACTCATGCTGGAAAGTGTTTGGCTTTTATCCTGTGCCAGTTAGCAAATAGAGCTAATTTACAAATAGAGCTAATTTTAATTTACACTGAGTTTAAAATTTTAAACTGCAATGACAACAGTATCAAATTAAAAGTTCAGACAGTAATAGCTCTTGCTTTAAGGACTTTATTGTGTCTGATAATGCTCAAAAACAAGTAACTTGGAAAACTATCATCTTCAAGGAGAGGCATTTTCAAAGTTTCTACAAGACCATCAAAATATCTATTGAAATTCCCCATAAATCATAGGAAGCCTGAGATGAATCTTTCAAGCTTGATGTCAGATATTCACCTTGTCCTTTGTGAGCTTGTGATACACATTCCTCTCTGGTTTTCACTCCAGCAGAAGCTGATCCACTGCATGCAGAATGGTTCTGTGGATCTGGCTTAAAATACTACTGAAACATCATGTCCAGGCATCCTTTAGCTACAGATGCTAAATCTTTTATCTCTTATAGAAGGTATTATAAAAAGCAGGAGGAGCATTATAAAGTTCCTTTCTGCCTCTGGAGGCACATATGAGTCTTGGCCTCCACATTTTCTGGTTGCTGTTAGGATACCACATGGTCATGGACTTTCTCCAGGATGCTGTGATATGTCATTTCTGGCATCAGCCAAAAGTGTATATTGAGTAAGCATAGGTTCTGAGACATTTTAAAGAGAGAAAAATTAAAAATAACAGGAAATGCTCGTTCCAAATTTCTCACAGTTGAGAAGAATGGTGTGGAAAGAGTTGTTTGTTTAGGAATCGTGCACTGAAGGAAAGTCCTCTCAATAGATTTTTGGGGTATTTCCCTGAAAAATGCTCAGGGCTGCTGTATCTCAGGGATTTCATCTGTATTGCTGTCTAAGTAGCTCGTGGTGGAACAGATTCTGTCTGCCCAGTTCCTCTGAGACAGCTCATGAGCCACTCTGCAGGGGGCTGTGGTGTTGCTCCAATTAATTTTTGTGTAAATAGGATGAATACAAAAATACAAACAAGCAACACTTTTGCAATGGCATTTTTGTTTTCTTTATCTAACCACCTGTGGTAAGGCTGGGTGGTGGAACTTTCTTCACTAATTGCCTTTCATTCCAAACCAAACCTACCTCCAGCTGGGAGTGCTGCAGGGGTGGACAAATCTTTAGGCACCTCACTAGAGTGAGTCTGACAGTGAACACACCAGTCATTGTATTGAGCAGAAAATTGGATAAACAAGGAGCACCTGGGATCAACGAAAAGATCTTTCAAACTATCAAGTTACACAACAGCTCCTACTGAAGTAAGATACATGGATATATTCCCAGAGGAGTTGTTGGGAAGTCTAAGGCATGAAAAGGAAAATCTCTGGACATGCCATGGAAATACTGGGTCTCCTCTGAAATACTTAGGGATGTTGCTACCAGAAAGCAATTTTAACTACACGAAGCAGGGATGGACAGGGAGAAAAAGTGGGACAGTGTCAGTCATAAGGTTGTTGTGGTTGTTTGATGGATCTGTGAAATACTTGGTAGTGTAATACACAGATAATCTACTTTTGACAAAAAAGGAGCTTTTTGAATAGGATACTTTTCATGGCATGGATGAATGGCAAGCCTGCTTAACTCCAATCTTATTAATACAAACCTGAAATTTAGTAGTTGTTATCACATCTGTTCCTCTCTTGTCTGTGAGACCCCTTTGAAATGCTTGTGCTGTGATGTGGGAAGGGTAGAAGGAAAATGAAGGCCTGGCTGCAAAATAAAAAATGTGTCACAATGTGTCAAGGATCTCGTGGCTTTCTTTTCTCTAGTCTTTCGCAAACCAGTCTTTTATAAATTTCTCTCAAAGGCATGTATGGAAGAGATGCATCTTAGAATATCAGCTTGGCTACAGCAATAAATTGCAGCTTCATAGACATTTACAGTGAATTTCCTACCCACCAAGCAATTAGTTATCTGGTAATGTTTCCCCTTTGTCTCACTTGTACCCTGATATGGTACCTTTGTGTCTACCCATTGACTCACAACTGAGACCTGAAAAACATTATTGAAGAGTAACTGTACGAAGCAGACCATTAAAAAAATCCTGACCTGTTCTTGCAGGTTCCTTTACAAGTGTAGAACACTCCTTGCATCCTCCTCTCTGCTTTGTTGTCTAGAAGGTCTCCAAAGATGCCCTCTTTTGAAGACTAAAGAGATAATTTATTTGTTTCTTTTTGGCTTGATAGAATATAATTAGTTATGATAGTCTGCATAGAAATTGGGTGCTGAAATTGCAATACAGGCAGGAATAAATGTACTAGCAGCAGTACTTTCCATGCAGTTTTTCATTCCAAGGGAAGACTGGTTGTATTTCCAGGTGATATGTGAAATATGTTAGACTCAATTCTTCTTTGTTCTCCAGTTTGTATCTTCTTCTCTGTAAGGTCTGTGTGAAAAGCTACAAACAGCTGTGATAAAATGTTACATCTAGTTTAAAAAGTTATGAATGAGTTCACTATAAGGGAAACAAAGATGGGCTCCAAAAGCTTTGCTTTCAACTCATCTTGCCATTCTGGTTTGAACTCATTTTTCCATATAGACCTGATCTGTCCTTGCACCTGCATAAAAGAAGGGGTAAAATGAGACCAATTTGCATTTTAACCTCCCTCCAGGAGAGGTTACTTGGTTACATGAAGTACCATGCCAGTGGCTTCACTGTTCTCAAAAAACTCATAATGGATCAAGGTTAGAGTTTAGGATTATAAATATTGTATTTCAGGATAAAAAGTAAAGTATGATCTATGCCTAAGACTTTTTGATGTATAAAATAAAGGTAAGAAATAAAGTAGATATAAAAGTTTGGAGATGAGTTAAAAAAGGATCTTTTTCATGAAGACAAATGATTTCTTTGTTCTTCTTAACATTTAATTCTCCTTCTCCCTGGGGTGTGACCTCTTCCATTCTAGTATCAACAATCCACTGCATTAATATAATGTTTGCTCCTTTTTCTAGATGATTAACGAAAGTACTCAATCTTCAGTTTCCTAATTGAAGTTGACCTTGATAACAACAGCCTAGATGGACATCAGGGAATGGAAAGCAAGTAGGAGGAAATTCTACTTGGTGAGGGTTTTATAGTAGGAGAGGTTTACGTGATGAAAATTGAATATCTGAAGTGAGAGAAAGTGCTGAAGTTCCTGAAAATTTGGTGATGTCTTGCAATCCACCAGAAACCAAACAGCTTAGCCTATGTCTAGCAAAGAAGATGTGAACACACATCATGGTCCAGTGTTTGCCAGACAGGAGTATCTGGGATTCCACACCCTGAATCTGCCAGAAAAATGAATGCAAGTTTTCCTGTGAGTATCAGTTTACCTAAAAGTGTGGTCATACAATACACAATGCTTGTGTATAGTAATTAAAAGGGTCTTCATTTAGATGACCATATTCAGGAAATTAAAATAGGATTTGTGAGTAAAACAGGGTCTTTGCCCAGAAAGTCAGACAAGTGTATTGGATTTGCCATTTGACAATTTTCATCTGAAATTTTCATTACTTAGACAGGAAATGGCACCATTTATAAGCAGAGTAAGAGTAAATAAAGTAATGCTGAAATAAAATCATTGATTTGAAGGATGCCGTAGGAAATAAAAGAATCGTATTTATCAGGGAACACCCTAGTGAGGAAGGATATGAGACCTTTAGCCCAGCATTCAAGGACAAGAGGACATGGCCTCAAGTTGTGCCAGGAGAGATTTAGATATTAGAAAAACTCCTTCCCTGAAACGGCTGTCAACCACTGGAAGCAGCTGCCCAGTCACCATTCCTGGGATATTTAAAAGATGTGTAGGTGGCTCTCAGAGGATTGGCAGAGCTGGGATAATGGTTGGACTAAATACTCTTAAAGTTTTTTTTCCCAATGTAAAGCATTCTATGATTCTATGATCCTATGATTGGTATTTTTAGTCTGCTGCCATAATTTTGCAAATATTGCCTGCTGTTCTTAAGAGCAAAAAAATACCTAATAAAGCTTAGTATCTTGTGGCAAGTTATTAGAAGTCTTGAACTCTAAAAGCTGATGCATCAACACCAGATAAGAAAGTGAACAGACTATGTCTGGATTGAGTGATAATAATTAAAAAAAAATCTTAAGAATTAACTGGATGATTTTGCGGCAATGAAATAGTACAACCAATCTCTAGCAAAACGTCTGAAGTGTGCTGACACAGGTTCTGTAGCCTCAGGTCAGCCTTGGTTTGCTCAGTTGCAGATCCATCTGACTTGCAAGTTTCCTAGCTCGAATCATAAATCATTAAAAAGTTATTCTGTTATTCCAAGCACTGATGTTCCAGTTTGTTGGTGCTCTTCCCATGCAGGGGCACAGCACAGCTAAACAGGTCATTTTTTGACTTATGCAGCATTTCATGAGAGGCTGGTAAAACGTTCAGAATCACTAATGCCCATTTTCTGTCCACTGGCAATGACCTCTCTGTGAGAGGCTCAGAAAAGCACAGCTTGTGCTGAGATGTACCACTAGGAGAAGCTGGAATCTCTGCTGTTGCTTGGTAGTGTTTTGAATGAAGACAGTGTTATCTGTTAGCTAAGCATGAAATGTTGAGGGTGACCATATCTCTGATATTTTATCTTTTCCACCCATTCCCAACAGGCACTGCAGCTGTGTGCTGGAATTTCCTGGAGACATCCTGCATTTTTGCAGCCTCCCTTTTGTGGTAGGCGCTTAATGTGGCCTCCACTGTAGTGGTCCTGTATACCAATCTCCCCCATGGAAATTCACTGATATTCATGGGAATACAAGCGGAGCAAGGGAAACAGAAACAGTGACACTGTCTGTAGCAGCACCATGAAAAGCAGACTTGAATGAATGTACTGGACATCTGACCAGTGCTCAATACCAGAGAACTTGGCTACCATGTCCCAATGTTGTGCTGAAAATTCATCAAAGTGGTTTTGGTCCAGGGGGGGAAGATGAGGGAGGTGAGCACACCAGTTGTCATGTACATCGACCTTCACAGTGCTCTTAACTAATTTGCTGGAGCTTTACTTGCAGATGTTGTTGTTAATTGATGCTGTTTCCACAGATGATTCAGCTGGCTGTGTGGGGGGACATGGAGGGATGTGAAGGAAATGTCAGGGTTGTACATATGACACAGAGTAAGAAGGGTCTTGTATCTTAAAAATGGGTCCAAACAAATAAAGATCTCTACCTTCCTGGCCTGCCTAAGAAATAGGGCTGGGTTGTTTAGCATGGCTGATTTGTAGAAGGCAGCAGAAAAACCTTGAACATACATCAGTAGTGCATAGTTTCCTATACAAGGGAGGGACTTTCAGCCATGATATATTTTGGAGAAGCCAGTGAGTGACTAATGGATGAGTAACTGCATGCTAGCTTAATTACAGTGTCTGGATTTGTGCATGTTGAATCTTTGTGGAGACTTTTAATATGTGCCTTCAGCTTTCAACCTACTTCTGAGCCTCCCCTTTGACTATTCAGATCCTTCCTCTACCTCTAGCATGAACTCTGAAGTACAGGCAAAGAGCACGCAGGAAACACCCTGGGCCACGAGAGGGGCAAGCTTGGCTATATCTGTAACATGTCCCTCAATAAAACTTAGAGTAAGTGACTTTGTCAAGCTTCTTTCTCTCTCTGCTTTGTTCCAAACACATCTACATCAGCTGCATTTTGCATCATGTCTCCGGGGCAAGCTGCATCCTGAAGTTACTCCCTGGAGTTAAAAATGAGTAATGCCACAAAGAGAGCTGGGACTGCAGAGGAAACCTGAAAGTAAATTAAAAAGTTAATGGGTGGCTGCAAAGCTGCAGCACCTGCTTCAAGTGTGGGACATCAGCCAACACTGAAAAACCCCAGCACAGAGTGGCACTGCTGTCAGCTCATGCACTTCAGAGGACCAGTTTTCTTTTGGATCATATTTTTTAGCAGTAAATCACAGTGTATAAAGCTGACTCTGCCATCAAATCAAGAGTCAGATAATCCAGCTATTCACTTAGAAGGAAACCTCCTTGATAATTAACATAAATAAAGCCTTTGAGGCTTGTAGGTGTCAGAGCCAAGGCTCAAGGGAGAAAGTGATAAAGGCAGGCAACTGAGGATGGCAAAACAGGAGGATCATTAAAGGGGTTGGAAACAGACCTGCCATACTCAATTTTGTTGGCAATTTGGTTATTAAAGGAATTAAAGTTTGAGGATGTCAGAGAATAAATTGCTTGTTTTACAGGGCTGTGAAGGGAGCTGCAAACTCCAGTACGTCATACTCATCTCATTTCAGAAATCTGGAGGAAAGGCTGTCCTCTTGATGACTGCAGTTTGCTCACTAAGCTTCCTCTTTGGAAGTGAAAATTGTCTTATCAATGGCTCAGATTTTTTTATTCTTCCTCCACCACACTACTTCTGTGTCATAAAAATAACACCTGGGACCAGTTTGAGCACCAGTGAAATTCCTGTTGAGGAATATAATCAGTGATATTTTTCTGGGGAGAAAAATGATAGAGCAGGTTATAGAGATTGATTCCATAGTGGTAGGGGGTAGTGGGGCAGTGCAGAGTTAGTGCACCTGAAGCAGAGAGAGGAAATGGGGGACCTGTCCCTCACTCAGACCTGTTGGCCTCTCCTCTCCACTTGTAAAGTGATGGTGATGTACACAGACAGGATCTGGGTGAGGCACCTGTACTCTAGTTTGGGAACACCAGTTTGGATGACACCAACTTGCAAGAGCAGCTCTAATCAGGAAGGATGTTTTTAAATATCTCCTGCAGTTGCAGACTTGTAGTAAAAGGAGAAGAAGCTGTTTCAGTCCCTCTGAGGACTTTCACTCCTATGTAATCCTCCCAGTGTGAATACCTGAGATGATTGCTCTCTTTTGGGGTGCTTGGAGACACCATGGATAGAGAAAGATGTTATTGCGACCTTCAAATACCACGCGAGAAACTCAGTCAAATTTGACATTCTTGGGCTTTTAAATATTGCCTGAAGATTTGTGAGCCCTAGATGGGAGACAAGAAGATTTTTCCTTTTCCCCACCTTCTTGAAATTATAAAACATCACCCAAAGGCTCTGGATATAGTCAAGAAACAAACATGACAGAGGAGTTAGTGCAGCTGAATGGAACCAGCCTTAGTAGAAGGAAAGAAAACCCAAGAAGGGCTCCAGCTCACAGGTGTCTGACAGTCTCCAGCTCTGTCTCATCTGGCTTTGGCAGCAATCCAGTTCGGGGGCAGAACTGGCAGAATGTGCTCGGCAAGGCACAGGCTGTGCCAGCACCATCACCAAGGTGTGGCAGGGAGGTGTCAGGCTAAGCTGAGGCACCAGGGAGGATCAGACAAGAGTTTGCCAGGCTTCTCTTTTACTTTTGTCCCCTTTCATTCTTTTGTTTTCAAAGAAATCCTAGGAATCATTAAAAAGAAAAAATAGAAATTTCTTGACCTAAAACCTCAGAGGGAATTGATTTTTTTTCCTGCTTTGAGACTGCTCGTGCTGGCAAGTGACTCATTATACAATAGACTTCTCCTAGAAGCATTGCTATGCCTGTGAGGAGTAGAGTTTTCCTAGAAGAAAAGTAATTTGATTTTTTCATTCAATGTATTTTAAAATTCCTTTCTTTCATTTTTTTCTTGGTGTACTTCAAATTTTTTCCAAGGATTGCTGTACAACAGCTACTATGGGGGAAATTGGTAGTTTTTTTAAGTCAGTTAACTATTTAATATTAACCCTAACCTTTTGGAGAGAATTACATCCTTTTTTGTGAAGCCTTTTTCGTGAAGCCTTTTTCTGTTAAGCTTCTGAAAACGGTCAGAAGATTGAAAACTTGAAACCAAAACCTATGAAGCAAGGAAAAGTTCTGTTGTTTATTTCTATGTTGAATTGTCTCTGTTTTCCCCTTCATGACACACATCACAGTGTGATTTTTTCTTGAGACAATTGGGTTAATTTAGAGTGACATCATCCCAGGGGTTTACCTTCAATTCATTCCTTGGAGGACTTTGGGTGACCTCTCCTTTTACAAACTTGAACTTACCTGGAGTGAAGTTTTGTCAAACTGTCCTTCTTCATCCAGAAAGAGACCTTCAAAAGAGTTCATGGCTGCTCTTCATAGTGGAAGAGCTGATACCTTCATTACAAGGTGGCTGTAAGCATTAGGTAACCTTATCAGAAAAGCCAATTGACAAATGCTCTGATGATGGTGACAAATGGTAAAGTTCCACTTTTTTTCTAAATGCTATGGAACACTGAATGGAGAGACATCTGAAAATTGGTTTTTGTCTGAGATTTCACTCTTCCATGGAAGTCTTTTCCAGGACAAGAGAGATTTTTTTTGCAATCCGGAAACTATAAGTAGTAAAAAGAAAGGAGTGTAACATAAGCAAATATAAGGGAAGTGTCTCCTTATGCAATAAAAGGGTTATTTAACTGCTGCTTGGAAAATCTCATATCTCCCTCAGTGCATGTCCTGTTTGAAGCATGACTTATGCTCCAAGTTTCTCAGTTTAGGAAGTTCCTGGTATGCTCCCAGAAGAGGGGAAAACTGGGTGTTAAGGTCATCCCCAGCCACTGGCTCACAAACAAGAGACATCATCCTCTCAAAATGCCTGCAAAGGCACAGTAAATTCTGATTTAGGTGGTCTTGGTCTCACTTAAACTTCTTTTTTTTTCAGTGATTTTTACCAGCTTAATGTATCTGAAGTCTGGACTCAGCCCATGGGAAGCATAAAGCCCAAACCCATAGGTGGGGCTCAGTCATGAAAGTCAAGGCAGGCAGACATCAGGCCCTGTGCAAATATTGGTGGAGAAAGTAACTGGAGGTTCAGTCCCCAAATACCATGACCCGTATGGGACAGGTGTATAAGAACTGCTCTTCTAGTCTGATGCAAAATTAGCCCAGAAGGAACTTCACTGTGGACCCCGAAATCTGTGGCAATGATGTGAAAAAATACGACAGTCCTTGCCATAGAGGTTCTAGGGATATGTGAATCATCATAAAAGCAGGGACAGAACATTAAACAGTATCTCCAGCTGGAAAATCTGATTGCAGTTGTATCAATGCAAACTTCTCAGCTTGAGGGATGAGAAACATAAATTTAGTGGTGGAGGTTACTGGGCCTCAGGCAGGTGAGGAGAGGAGAGGACAGGACCAGGCAGATCACAGGTGTTGAAGATCAGAAGATTTCATGCACACAAAAAATGATTCTGGTATGAAGTGTGCTAATTCAAAGGGAGAAGTTCAGATATGCACATAGTGAGAAAATTAAAGACACAATTCCTCATGGATCCTCTGACACCACAAATTAATATTTATTTTATTGCAGCTGTTCCGTGTGAGCTAAATTGATTTTTCTAGAAGGTCTCCAACAGACATTTCACTGACTTTCCTCTAGGCAATGAAGGACAGTGTCATGAAAACCTTTGAAGGTAGATGCAGGAAAGAGATTCTCATTTAAGGTGGGAGTTCAGATTCATCTTTGAAATGAAAAAGACTTTAAAAAGTCTTTTAGTCAGAGAAGGCAGGGTAGAGAAAGCAAATAAATATTGATGAAGAATGAAACTGAGAATATAACACCACATTCATTAGATTTCTCTCTCCTGAGCTTCTGGAATGTTTTATGCATTTTAAATTAACCAGTTTAGCAGAGGCCAGGTTAATTCCTACCACCTGGAAATGTGCACATATGTATATATGTATTGAAGGTCTTTCTGGAAGCACGATGTATTCATCCAGTGTATAATTTGCTCTGTAAATTTTAATTTTAAATTGGAAAATGTCTCATAAATAATGATTTGAAGCCTCAAGAACATGAGGCCAACAGTGATGTAGAAAATCATGAGGCAAATAGACGTACTCACATACAGAGACAAACGACCACAACAAGGTCTGTGGAATGAATTCATTAATGAACCTTATGGCAACAGGTTGTACCACTTATGTCCCAGTCTGCAGAGAAATTAATCCATTCAAAGTTTCCTGTTGAGTTCTCTCACAATTTCTATGGCAAATTTCTGTTGAAAGAAGTTCTAAACATTTTTTCCACAGATATGCTTTTATGCTAGCTTTGACACCAATGCCTTCTGTTGCCCTAGGCAAATTCCATGCATTGACTAAAACTTTGAGCTTTTCTAGGGTTGGTTTTCTGCCTTTGTGAAGGCTGTCATATTTATGGAATAAAGTGGTTGGGTTGTACTCAAACTGCATGCAATGGAAAGTTATGCATGAGACTCCTTGTACCCACAACTGTCTTTGTTCCTTGACAAATGAGGGCTGCACTTGCTCTTCCTGTGTTAATCTCAGGATCAGTGCTCCAAGTTCATATGCATCAGTGCTCTCTGGGTCTCTCTGGTTTTTTGTGAGTTTCTTGGAGTTATTGGCCTGTTTGTGGCTCAGGCTTTACCTCCTTTGGACCCTGTACCAAACAAGGTAGTTTGGTTAAGGGGGTCAAGTGCCTCTGTCTGAGGTCTGCTCAACTGATATGTACAAAATGTACACATTTACAGTCTGTTTTGATATTATCCAAACCTAATAAAAAATCAGAGTATTTTCTCATCAGTTTTTCAGGAAGAATTAATTTGGCCTCTAGATGCAAACTGTGACAATGTTAGAAGCCCTTGGATGTTCTACCAGTTTTACTGCTAGCATTACTGTTGGCACATCACGCCCCACATGGTTGTGAAACCAAGCTGAAGTCAGTTCTGACAGACCCAGCTCATTGCTTTCACCTTGAAATGAAAGTCAAGTTGGAAAACTGCTGAAACCAGCTGTTTGTTGCAGCTTTTTCACAGTGGCTGATTGCTTCCTGGATGTGTGTGATGCTGGAGTTGGCACATTGGCCTGATCCTGCCTCCTCAGCATCGGGCCTGGGGGAGAGCACAGCAAAATTTAACATGAAAGAAATGCCACTACCTATGTCCTGTGATATCTCAGGCTGCTGTTTGCCTTCACTCATCTGTTTTTCAACCCCAGTGGTCTGTTCCAAGCGATGAAGCAATCCCTAGAACTAAAAGGGATTTGTCTGTGCCCAGAATTGCTGCCTGTTGCGGTGTTATCCCAGCTGGCTCCTGACACTGCTCTCAGATTCATGTAGCCTTGTCACTCTACTGCTCCCTGGCAGGAGGTTGTAGCCAGCTGGGGGTTGGCCTCTTCTCCCAGTGACAGGACAAGAGGAAATGTCCTCAGGTTGTGCCAGGAGAGGTTAAGGTTGGGCATCAGGAGAATTTTTTCCCTGAGAAGATTATCAAGTGTTGGAATGAACTGCACAGGGAAGTGGTGTTGGTCACCCTAAAAATGACGGGACACGCCACTTAGTGCCATGGTTTGGGCTTAATGATGTTGACGGTCTCTTCCACCCTCATTGGTTCTGTGGTTCTAAGATTCTATGAATATGTTCTATTCTACACAAACCTGTTATGCATGCTGCCTTTTGCTCTGACTTGTTTCCTTCTGTTGGCATTTAGGACGTCCATGTGCTTTGCATTAGAAAAGGAGGTGTTTGATACCAGAATGCTGGGATATCCTGCATTGTACAATCACTCTCACTTCCCCTATATTATACACAAAAGGAAATTGACCCTTTGGCATAAAATGATAATATTTAGTCACCACAAAGAGCACAGAGATCTCACAATGTTAAAGGCACAACCATTTAAAGATGAGATTCCAGCTGAAAGCTTCATGTGTTTAAATACCATTTTAATTCAGATGTGTTTCCTGACTTTCATGAATATCTGTGTTATTTATAAGCTTTCACTAAATACTGTTGATGAAAACCTTTCAATCTGTGCACTGTTTGCAAACTGTTCCTTTCAAATCATCACTATTCATCATATGTGTAAGCTCACGTGGTCTGGTTCTTTGCAACCTGCTTGGATGGCTGAGACACATTCATAGGAAAATAATGAGCAGTATTTCTTCAGTGCAATCTGTTTAGCATTCAGAAACATTTTCAGATTGGGAAACAGTTCTCCAATTCACAACGAAGCAGGAGAAGAAGGAGACCTGTTGAATAGAAGAGCTCTAAGTTAGAATCTAAATTAGATTCAATTATTCTGAAATACATTCATGAATATTTTACTTAGTCAAAAGTACGCAGTGAAATATTTAAAAAGGTAGGCCTGACCCAAGATAGAAATAACTTCAGTGTTCAGTATGAATAATGGCAGAGACTTTATGTGGTTGGATTTCTCTCTGCACTCATGTTATGCCCTTGGACAGTACCAGTATTTTTCATTATTGCAATAACTGACACCACAGAGATGCATAATCTTTACCAGTAAATGTGCTTGAAGACCCAAAATCCAACAACAACAAAACATGTGGGTGTCTTTCTCACTTATGTTAGGCTTAAAATAAAGATTAGCCTGACCAGATCCAAATTTGCCCCAGCTACTCTTTCACAGAATACCAGAACTGGAGCAGGTTCTTCGACTCCCAACACCATGCTCTGAATTGGTTTTAAATGGTACCTTCAAAAAGTTATTAATTCCTATAGAAATCAATATAAAATATGGAGGGTTTTATTATTTGAAGATATAACTTTCTTAAGACTTATAAGGATGTAATTGAGTTTTGTTAATTTTCATTATCTTTCAGTCATTTAAGTTCATTCATATACTGCACATATGCTTTGACAATAATTTTGTAATGGCAGTAATGTGGCATACCAAACATATGTTTGAAGAAATTTAAATTTACTCAGCTATCAAAAGAATTACATTTACACAGTGCTTTTGCAAATTTTTTTACCAAAAGCCATTTTTGTAGAAATTCTATAACAAAAAAAAATGAGAAAAGGATTTCAGAAGGGAAGAACTAAGTTTTGACAGTTGCTTGAAAAGAAGAAAGAGATTATAGTGCCAGAAAATGAGAGTTGTGTAGTGCTGAGGTTTCAAAAATGATGTGGAGATCGTATTGAAGAGGATGATACAGAGTACAGAAGACATAGCTGAAGAGTGGAAGCTGGACAGAAAATGTGCTTTGGTATGATAATCTGCTGAAATCCTCAAGAAGTGAATCAGAGCTCTATTTTAATAGAATATGAATGATTTATACATATCTCACAACCTCCTCTCAAAAAACATAAGCAACAAAACCCAAAAGGTTTTTAACCTTTTGACACGATCAACTCCACATCACATCTCTGCTGTGAAACTTTAATGTTCTTTCAGGCTTATCTCCATCTGCAAAATGATTATGGCAAGTACCTGAACCTCTTTAGCAAGTCTTACAACAGCTCTTTTTATTTGTTCCGCTTTGTGGTTTCTGCAAGTAAAGTACACAGTCAGCACCATTTAAGGGGGCCGTTTGAAGTTGGATGCCTTGCACTTTTTTTGGTGGCAATAACTATATATACTCTAGTAAATAGAAGATATAAAAGCAGAAGTGTAAGTGGAAAACCTTGATCTATGCAGGCTTCTGAGAAGCATTTAGGCATTAAATCAGGAAGGAATAGTGTGGAAATCCTGCGTATTCTTTCACTGTTCATTTCCTCAGTACCTAAAAATATTCCTCTGCTTCACCATTAAGCCAGGTGTGATGAGGGCAAGGTAGGCCAGCATGAAAGCAGAGGTTGCTCTTCTTTTTCAGAACGAAAATATCCAAATAAATCAGTATGTACTGGCATACATAACCAAGGATCTGGGTTGTGTTCGGAGAAGCTGTGAGCTGGGGGTGGTTTCTTGGAAGTGGAAGAGGATTTGTGTAGCTTTGGGGAAAAAGCACTACTTTGGGAAGTGGCTCTTTCAACTGCAACGAGAAGAGAATTTGGAGACTCATTGCTCCAATAAACCTCAGTATCCAACAACTAGCAAATCCTTGTTAGCAGCTTTTTTCTCTGAATGCATTCTGCATGTTTGTGTTTTCTGTGTTATGCACGTACAGATGAAGACTACAAAGATTTTTTTTTAATCCTTTTTTTTTTCAGTGAAACAAGTTAATCAGAACTATTTTTAAAATTTATTTTTTCCCTTCACTGTTCTCTCTCAGCTTCAGTTGATAGGTTTCCAATCCTGCTTTCTCATGTCCTGTAAATAAAACAAAGGGATGAGAGTTGGAATATTTCTGATGCACTTATATAAGATGCACAGGGAACAAATTCCAAAGGACACAATTGCAGATGTCCTCAGTATGGAAGACTACATTTGGCTTAAGTTCCAGAATTAATGACTGTGCAGTTAGTTATTGTTAAAATTGGATTTACTGCCAAGTTTGTTAAAAAGCACCAGTAATTAATACTGAAAATATTTTCTTCCCGTATAAGTTAATGCGGTCATATCTTGGGAGTCAACTTGCATCATGATTTGATTGCTATAGCCCAGATTTTATTGGCATCTTTAGTTATTCTGTTCAAATAATTGTCTTAGTGTTTTCATTTGATCAGTTAAATTTTTAGTTACTGAAAAAAAAGAAGTTATTCTGATGCCAAGGAGAAGTAGCTCATGTATAACAGAAACTGATAATTTAGTGAAATGACTGTTCTGGATGATGAGCAAAGCTTGGAAAGAAAAGCTAAGGAGCACGACAGTCAAAGCTGCTCTTTGGAGTAAAATGAGGCTCCTTCACCATAGAATAATGAGAGAAATGGGACTCGAAGTTATTCAAAGAAACCCTTCTTATTAAGAGAGAGGAAATTATTACTTTTGAAACAGATGCTAACAAGGAAAAAATGTCTCCTTTTCAACCTAGTTTCTTGGGAAATTATAGAAATTATAGAAATTATAGAACCAGAGAATCATAGAATATTCTGACTTGGAAGGGACACACAAGGATCATCCAAGTCCAACTCCTGGCCCTGCACAGGACGGTCCCCAGGAGTCACTCCATGTGCCTGAGAATGTTGTCCAAACTCTCCTTGAGCTCAGTCAGGCTTGGTGCTGTGACCATTTCCCTGGGGAACCTGTTCCAGTGCCCAACCACCCTGTGGGAAGAGCCTTTCCCTAATATCCAACCTAAGCCTTCATTGCCAGGAGTGGACTCCTTGGATTCCTACCCGTGGTCACCAGAGAGGAGAGATCAGTGCTGCTTCTCCTCTTTTCTTTGTTAGAGAGCTCTTGATTGCTACAAGGTCCCCCCTCAGTCTCCTTCTCTCCAGGCTGAACAGACCAACTGACCTCAGCCTCTCCTCATGAGGCTTCCTGTCCTGGGTTGCAATACAGGATGTGACCAGAAATGTGAATTCTATCACCATCTGTTGAAGCTGGGTGGGGCAGTGACCCTTATCTCCGTGGTACATATTATCTGCTAATGGGCCATCTTTAGACCAGCTGGGGCAATCATCTTTATCTTTTCCACAACCCATCCTCCTTCCAGGAAGATATCATCTGCTGCTGGGCCATCAAGTCCCACTGTATGACTGATAAAATTACATCATCCCAT
>JAOTQP010001286.1:146085577-146100963 GCA_026413545.1 Cichladusa arquata | reverse complement strand
AAAGAACTGTTATTCCTAATTCCCATATCTTTGCCTGAGAGCTCCTTAATTTCAAAATTATAATAATTTGGAGGGGGAGGTTTACATTCTCCATTTCAAAGAGAAGCTTCTGCCTTTATTGGCAGACACCTGTCCTCCAAACCAGGACACTTCCCCTCAAGGCCCTTCACCACCTTTGTAGCCCTTCTTCGGATGCTAAAGGAGGTAAATGTGGTCTGCCAGGCTGTTAACAAAAACTCGTGTTGGGATATGCAGAGAAAGCCACATCAGGTTTTGTGAGCCACAGGAGGACTCAACTCAAGCTCAGTTAAGATTATAATGATGGTAGAAACTGTAGATCCCCTCCTCCTTTCTCTGTCTGCTCACATGAGGAAGACAAGATGCTTGAAAGACACCCTTGTACATCCTGAGCAGGGGCACGTGGGATCATCAGCTTTCAACTGATAGATTTTGTAGCTGGGTTTTGGGTTTTGGGGTTTTTTTGTGTTTGGTTTTTTTTCCCATGTTTTTTTTCCTTGTTGCTGTTATTGAAATACTGGATGATTTTATGACTGTCTAAAGTAAGGGTAAGACTCGAGTCCCAAGTCTATCAGCCAGAGACTCTGTGGTCTAATAACTCCCAAGAGTCAGCCAAAACTCTTTATTGAACCTCATCTTTGGATTTGAATTATATAGCCGTGTTTCTCTTCCTGCTAAAACTTTGATGAACTTCCCCTCAACAGCTGCATGGAAAAAATATTTGATGGAAGGCTCGATTTCAAACTGACGCAATAGACACCAAACTATCTTTCCAGAACCAAGGTCTTGCTAATTGCCTTATAGCTTCTTCTTAATGTCTGCAAATAAAACATTTACACAGGTTTCAAATTGCTTCTCTTGAAAGCTGGATATTAATTAAGTTTGTTCCTATGAAAGCACCTTAAGCATCTTTGCCCATTCACTTTCTTATTTGTTTATGCACTTGCACTATAAAAATAGTTCATTAAAAGAAAAATGGAAATCATGTTCAGATGCAGAATAAAGTCTCCTCAGTTACTGAGCTTGAAATGCTGCCATAAAAAGCAATGCTTTCTGATGAGACACATTTTGTAATGTTTAATGAAAGGTAAAATGAAGACTTAAAAAATGATAGATCATAAAAAATCCCATACTTAATGCAGCACAAGGGAGAGAGATTCATGATTGTGGTGCATGAGCATCTAGGAAGGGTTTTCTGTGAAATATCTGCTTTAACTAAATCAACTGCAAAATCTGTCTTAGGTGCAGAGTAGCAGTGATTCAATTTCTTTCTCCCTCATGTTACCACTCCCTTTTGTAATTTTTACATACATATACACGTATGTACATATGAAGTTGTCATATTCAAGTATCCAGCAAGTCTGAGCCTTCTCTGTCTCAGCATCCTCTAAATTTCTACAAATGTGTTTTTTTCCTTGGATTTTGTTTTTTCTTTTGATTCTTTGTTTATTTAGCTAATGACTATGCTTTCATCTGAGATCCGTAGAATAGGGCATTTCACAGATTCCATGGCCACAATAGGTAAAAGATGCTTGAAGTCATTCAAAATTTGACTTGACAGGAACAACCTGCTCTAGCTTAACCATCTTTGAGTAGGAGGTTGGATTAGGGACCTTCAGAGGTCCTTCCCAAATCAAATTATCCTGGGATTCTGTGATACTTTAGTTTCTGTTGGCCAGCTGGGACAATGCTAGTATAAAGTTGTTACCAAAAGTATATTCCCTGTTTGATTTAGTTTGAAGGCAAAGAACTCAGCAACCTTTGCCCCAAATGCAAAGGAAAGCAAATCAACTCTTCTGTAGAAAAGACATGAATGGATTGTCTCAATCTTTATAATTTAAAATTAATAAGAAAATGATGAGATTTAAATTGTTCAAGAGATATTAAAAATGGGTGGACTTCAGAGACAACTGATTGATGATAAAAGGAGGCAATAATAAGATTATGAATAGTGAAATCGTTCTCTTTGCTCGGAAAGTCTTTTGGTGAAACTGACTGAAGTGTGAGGGCAAGATTTTGGATCTAGGTTAGCAGACTTATTATTTGGCTGCAAAAGATATATATCCAATCTTGTTTTGAATGATTAGTGACAAATTCAGTCATTCTCTCTTATTCCAGTCACCAGAACAGAAAAACATTTCAACAAAAAACATCTGCTCAATTAAATGAATTGAGCTGTGTCACACACTGGGAAGGTCAGAGTTCCTATGTTGTATATATGAACTTTTTTCTCTAGTAAAGGATGTAAAAAATCCAGGTATGCTTTCTAAGTGGCTATAGGCTCTACATTAAAGTTTGTTTCCTAAAAGTTCAGTGCATAATTAATTTAAAATATCGCAAAAACATTACTATGAATTTACCTATTAAGTAAACATTGTCTGGTCTCAAAGGCCAGATTCTCCCCAGAAGAGAACCTCAGGGAGACATTTGAGAAGTCTGGATACAAAACTATGAAGGAGAGGTAAAGCTTTTTAAAGGAACTAGCAGGTCTAGGAAATTATTGCAATGGAATTTGAGAACATTATAATTTATAATTAAAAGTTATAGTTTATACTTTATAATTAAAAGAGAATCATTAGATTAAGAGGATTATTTCTGTAGCTATTCAAGGCTAATTCTTACAGCTCATTGCATCTGTTGTTTTCACCAAAGATAAAAAAAAACCACAAGATCACATCAGCAGAAGTAAGTGATGACAAAATGACTGGGGTTCATGATCAAGGTAGAAAAGTATTGGATTAAAACACAAAAGGATTTTCTTCTCATGAAGACTAGAAAAACTGCCATAGGATGAAAAACTGGCACAGGATGAAATCTGCAGAAAGGTTTTGAAGTTTCATAGGTCTGTTGTAAAACCAAGACTTCTCAGCAGAAAACAAAAGAGAGGGAAGATGCACATTTTTAATTGGCTCCCAATGATTGTGACCCACCAGAGCCAGGCTGCCAAGAGAAAACATACTGGGGTATTTTAGGTGAGATTTCTCCATATCCAGAGTGAAATTTTAGTGCAATTGCAACTGACCTGGAATAGAATTTATATCTCTCACAAGAATTATTCAAGAGGGCTATTATATTTAGAATATGGTTACTAGAATGGAAGAATAGAGATACCATGCTAAAAAAAAAAAAAAAAAAAAAAAATCTAAAAGCATCCCTTCTTCTGACCAGCATAATGAAAGCTAAAAGGGGATGTAATTATTGCTTATAAATATCTACAAGAAGGTAAATTCCAGGAAGAGGTAGAAGCCAAAGGACAAATGGAGAATAAATTTACCATAAATATGGTTAGGCAGGGAATTAGAAGCAGCCTTGGAGGAAGGAGATTAATGCAGATCAGCTGTTCCCTTGGAGTAGTAGGTACAGATCATATAACTAATTTTAAGAGGGAGTTTGATAAATGCACGACTGGTGTGATATGACGTGACTTCCTGTGGTGATTGAGGGCTGGAACTGATTACCCAGGAGATCAGTTCCTAAGTGGATAGATAATTGGTGGAGGGAAGAGAGAAAAAGCCAAGCAGCACATAGAATTGGGACCTGGATAGAAAGAAAGCCAGAGACTGGAATTAATTTACCCATTTAGGAAGTAGATATATGGCTTAAGAGAGTCTTTCATGTTCAACCTGTCGACAATGCAGAGGTATCAGCACTTTCAAAGGGCAATTCATTCCAGCATAGCAGCAGCATATAAAACCAGGGTATTTATCCTGTGCAACCTGCTCTAGGTGAACCTGCTTAACAAGGGGGCTGGTCTAGGTGATCTCTGAGGTATTTTTCAACGCCAACCATTCTGTGATTCTATGATTCTGTGAGTTATCTTGTGAAGAGAATTATCTTTTCCTAAGTCCTTCTTTGTTGAAAATAGCGAGGATATAAAAGGCAATCTTACAAGCCTAGATTTTCAGTGGCTGTAGTGAGTCAAAATGAGTCTTGCCATATCTAAAGGAAAATGTGTGAATAAATGGGGAGATATAGAGGGAGATGTGAGAAATTCTTCTACAGAGAGGAGAACGAGGACAGTGATTTAACCTAATTTCTGTAGTTTTATAATAACCTTGATATTTATTCAACATATAAGTTACTTTTACAAGTGATTTCCTTGGCAATAGAAGTGATTTGATAATGACAGTGTGTGCCTCAGAGAAGTCCTGATAAAGATATGTGTTGGAAGAGTTGAAAGGTGAGCACTTCATCTAAGTTTATGAAAACCATTCTTTTCTAATTTTCTGTAGATGTTTCTTAAAGTTACAAAGCTGTTGCTACCTAATTTTCAACTAATTTGGTCTGAGGAGAAATGGAAGCTTATAAATGTATTTTAAGAAATTAATTTTGAACCAATTAACTGTCCTCTACCACATTTGCTATAAATCCACATTTGTTTCTTATCTGGGTGCTGAATTCTTCAAAATTCTGCAATTTCTTCTCTGGTGTATTCATAGAAATATGGGTTGTGTTGGAGGAGACCATAAGCATCATCTAGTTCCAGCTTCTCTGGGATACTTGAAGAGGGTCTACAAGAGGCATGGAAAGGGACTTCTGACATGGGCATATAGGGGAAGAACAAGAAGTGATGGATTTAAACTGAAAGAGAATAGGCTTAGATTGGACATTAGGAAAAATTTCCTACTGTGAGCATGGTGAGACACAGGAAAATGTTGCCCTGATAAGCTGAGGTTGCCTTATTTCTGGGAGTGTTTAAGGCCAGGCTGGATGGGGCTTTGAGCAACCTGGTCTAGTGGAAGGTGTCCCTGCCCATGGCAGGATGGTTGGAACTGGGTAGTTTTTAAAGCTCTTTCCAACCCAAACCATTCTATGATGATTCTATGATTCTTATAGCCCTTAACATCTCTGGCTAGGTTATTTCTATAAGGGCATTACTGTTTCTGACCTAATCCCTGGCTGCTTGGAAAATCTCTTGGTATTCTTTCCAGATTACCTGAACTCACTTCAACCCGCTGCAGGCTCCCTGTTTGTGTTTGTGTTTGTTCAGGAGTACAACATTGATCCATGCAGGTGTCCTGGCATTTTTGCCCAATGTCTTCATCAGGATGTGTTGCTCCCAAGTTTGGACAAGGCGATCCTCAAATGCTCATGAGCTTTCTTGGGCTCCTTTTCCCTCCAGGGTTTTATTCCATGGTACTCTACTAAGCAGATTCCTGAAGAGGCCAAAGTCTGCTCCCCAGAGCTCCATGGCAGTGAGCTTGTGCACCCTCCATCCTGCCTTAAGGGTCTTAAACTGCACAATTTCACGGTCACTGCAGCCAAGGCTGCCCTTGAGCTTCAGATTCCCCACCAGCCCCTCCAATGCACTCCAGTAACCTGCACTGCTGTTCCCTGCTGTGTTTTCCCTCCAACAGATATCAGAGTGTTTAAAGTCCCCCATGAGGACCAGGGCTTGTGAATATGAGGCTTCTCCTACATCTACTTGATCTTCCTGTGTGTGTGTGGCCTGTAGCAGATCCCACTATAATGTCACCTGTCCCTGCCTTCCCTTTACTCCTGCGCTGTAGGCTCTCAGTTAACTCCTCATCTATCCCCCGGTGAGCTCCATGCACTCCAGCAGGTCACTGGCATAGAGGGCAACACTGCCTCCTCATCTGCCCTGCCTGTTCCTCCTAAAGAGCCTGTATCCTTCCATCCTCACACTCCATTGTCACAGAGCCATCCCACCATGTCCCTGTGGTACCAATAAGATCCCAGCCCTACAAGCTTGTGCACAGCTCAACCCCTCTTGTTTATTCCCTGTGCCAGTTCACTGGCTAGAGCAGCTGGAATTCCTTTGTGCTGCTCTTCAGGGGCCCTGCTGTTGACCTCTGCAGTCTCTGGGAATCTCCTGCTTGCCCTGGCATCCAACTGGTGGGATGGACTGAGGCCTTTTCCCCTATCCTATTAGAGGCAATTGCTACAATACAGAAAGTGCACTTACAACAGTGATTTGCAGTTTCCTCCAAACCACACAGACATCAAAGCTTGTGAGACACATGAATGAACAATTTCAAATGCATGCCAAATTGGGCAAAAAGACAAGGGGCAAGATCAATAGCAAATACCAAAGAAATGGAAAATATTTCTTTCTTATGTAAAGGAACAGTGATTCTTAGCAAAGATCATTAAACGTTGTATTGTTCCTGCTATGCCATGCAGATGAAAGAATTCTATTTAATTTCTGCAGGGAGTTGTTTTTCTGGGAGTATTCTTTTCTTAGCTCTGACCAAAAGCTAGTTCAAAGTTACTTTGAAAATATCTGGCACACAAGTATACACATGCATGCCCTTTGTCTTTTTGATTCTTCTGGAGGTCACAAACTTCACCTGCATGTTCCTACCTCCCACGCTGACTGCATGCAAACCACTACAATTGAAGAACTACTGATATCTCCAGGCTGAAATACTGATATCAGCTGTTACCCTCTCCCAAGGCAGATGCTCATAGCAGTGGTTGTCTCTTGGGTTCAGGTGTCAGAAGCCAAGAAAAGAAAACTATGATTGCCCAGTTGCCCTCACCTTGTCACAAACTCTGTGTAGTCCCAGCTGAAGTGATACAATCCCTCATGGTCGAGTGGGCTCTTCTCACCAAGAAGGTTAAAAATCACAAATTTCATGTTCTGAGCATCACAAGGGATGCCTCACTCTTCCTTCCAGTGCAGAAAATTTGGGGATTTTGTAATTTTAGAGATGAAGGAATTCAATAGAGATGTACAAGGTACTGTTGCTACTTCTGCTCATGTTTCTATTTCCATTTCTCTCGCAAGCAATAACTGATGGATAGAATCAATATAAAACTCATTCTTATGCCCCATGTTTCAAGCACTCACACTACAGCAGGTAACACACTGGGCTGTATCAGCCATTTGCTTGTCCTTAAAAAAGTGGATGTCCAGCTGGCTTCCTAGCAATTGGCCATTACAAGGGAATATTCTCTGCATTGAATTTACTGAGCCTGGGCAAAGTTAGCTTGGTTTGGTTAGTTTGTTGGCACATTTGCATTCTGCAGCAGGCAGAGGTTTGTTTTAATTACTTAGAAGTGTTGCATGTACATAAATCATTACCAACCATTTGCTTGTAGTGCAGACACACAAGGGGAAGAACTTCTGCCAAGCCAGTATGACTGGGCCTGTATTTTACTGTGATTGATATCTTGCAACTGAAAAATCAGAGGGTTTTATTACTTTTTTTGATTGTTTTTGGCCTCCTAGCTGCCCCTAGTATTCTGGCTTATGTATTTGACCTGAACATCTGCAACACAACAAGAAAATCAGAGGACTCCCATTACACAAGCCACCCTCCATCCAGCACTGGAGCTGCATTGTATTTTAAATATTTAGAGCAAAGGAAGACAGATTAAGTAGAGTTACTATAAAAAAAAAAAAATACAGCTGGTGTTTAAAGTATTCCTAAAGCTTTGCCCAGTGGTCATTAATACCTAGTTAAAGTAATGAAATATCTTAGGTTGGAAAAGACTTTTAGGAACATCAAGTTCAGTTGCTAAGCCAGTATTGCCAAACCAGCTACTAAATCATGTCCATAAGTGCCACATTTACATGCCTTCTAAACAACTCCAGGGATGGTCACTCAAGCATCTCCCTGGGCAGCCTCTTCCAATGCTTGACAACACTTTCAGGGATGAAATTTTTCCCAATATCTAATTGATAGTTCCCCTGTCAACTTGATCTCAACTCTTCCTATCACTTGCTACTTGGGTGAAGAGGCCAACATCCACCTGGCTACAACCTCATTTCAGGAGACTGTAGAGAGCAGTAATATTCGCCCATGAGCATCCTTTTCATCAGGCTAAACACTCTCAGCACTCTCAGATTCTCTCTGCATCCCTCCCCAGCTCTGTTGCCCTTCTTTGGACATGCTCCAGCTACTCAAAGTCTTTCTTGAACTGAGGGGCTCAGAAATAAGCTCAGGATTTAAGATGTGGCCTCACCAGTTCCAAGTCCAGGGAGGTGATCACTGGTGCTGCTGGTCCCACTGTGGCTGATACAAACCAGGATGACATTGCCCTTCTTGGCCACCTTGGCTACTGCTGGTTGGAGATACTTGTGGTTGGACAGTGCCTGGGGCAACCACCAGTAATAACTGATGTATAAAGAGAGTCTGTGTTCAGACATCTCATCTGCAGTCATGCCAGTTGTGCAGAGTAAATTGTTGTACCCACTCAGAGCCATGTAAGTGGTTCTGACTTCTTTCTTGATGGATGAGACATAAAAGTTGGCTGACACAAACAGGAGGACTAGATGGAAGGGAAAAGGAAAAGCTTTTGGCTGTCACAAGCTGCAATAATACAGCCCAGCTGTGTGCTCTGTTTTCAGTCTGTTGGTAGCTGAAAGCAACACCAGCTCCAGTTTATTGCATAGACAATCTCTGATGTGATAGCCATGAATTTCACAGCCTCATACAGTTTTTTTCTCACAGCCTGCTTTTTTGTAGGATTTGAGCCACTTTGGAGAGTGGTTGAGGCCAGAGTTGGTGCAGAAGCTGAGGAGATGGAGTCATTTGGGCTGGACCACTTCATTGTTTTTGGGGAGATGGAAATGGTCAGACTTAGCACTGCATAATAGATTACTGCAAGTCCTTGGAACAATGGTAGCTGCCTGTGTGCATCCTCTTAATCCATTGTATCTTGTCTTTGCTAGAATTCAGGTTTGGTTAAATAACTGCACGGTAAGAGCATGAACAGACTGTAGCTGCAGGCAGGAAATGTGCTGTACCAAATCTGACTGGCAGAGGAGCTGCTCTGTTCTGGAGCAGCAGCAGGATGATCCACAGCACCCAAAGTGTCTCAGGAGGTTGTGTCTGGGCAAATGAATTTTATTCTCAAAGTAACTGAGTCACAGCAAAATTCCTTGGTGTGCTTGAAGCACCCCACAGCATGTAAGACATCAGGGTTCATAGGAGAGTTTTGATTGCCTAGTGGTGGTTAGAGAGCAGCCAGAACATGGTGGGGCATGAGTATCTGGAAATATCCTGTATATTATGATGTTTAATGTGATGTACAACATGTTTCAAAATGTAAACTCTCAAATGAAACCTTGATGTGTCTGGCTATTTCAATCTTAAATCTTTAGAAGACTTATCTTTGCCCTCTCACCATATTTTAGCCCTCCAAGCTTACTTTTCCTCATTGTCCTAGCAACTTTCAATGATGTGACAGGCATCAAAACTCACAATTAATTCTATGTAAGCCTTTCCACTAATTTCAATCAAAATGTAAATCACCATTAGCAATTTCTTTGCATGGTTGTATATGAAAAAGGAGCAGAATGGTACTGCTGTTTTAATAGCCTAGAATGAAAATAAGGGTGTACTATGCTGATCAGAGGTTTAAAATAAATGTACCTGCTCTAAAATCTAGGCAGCAGTTCACTGTACAAGTATGATATTTAATCACAGCAGGGTGGTCAGGCTTGTGGGGATGTTATAGCTGTGTGAAGACTAAAAATAGAGATGAGTTAGTACCAAAGTACCAACCTGCTTTTTCAGTGATGTGTGTTCTAATGTTAAGCACCTTAACCTAGTGCCTTAGAGACATGTGGCTTGAATATTTATTATATGTAAAGTGAGAACAACATTTCATGTAGTGAATGCCTCTGATAGAACATTAGCTGGTGGTAGAGCTCTTGTTCACCTGGGGAAACAAACTCTTTAGATCAGTTTGAGCTGGGTTTTGTGCAATCTGCCCGTCCTTGGGTGGCCTCCAAGCTGTGTGCAGAGCTTGAGGGGAGAATGGATGGGAAGCTTGGAAGAGGGAGGGCTGAGGCTGGCTGAGATCATTCCCAAACTTGCTTTTCATCAAGCAGGGGGGCAGGATAGCCACAATGTGCTCCTGCACAGGGACAACCATGCCTTTAGGCTCTGATCTGCCTCCTGCAGCCATTACCTCTGTGTGCAGCTTTTGGCAGGACCACAGGCTTGCAGGAAATGCAGGAGAGAGATCCTTAAGGGCTGGAGCTGATTGCACTAATATCCTTCTCTAGGGAAGACAGAAGTACATTTGCTCCCTCTTCTCTGAGACAATCCTTAAACCTCTGTGTGCTCTTCTCCCCACCATGGCAGCAGAACGTTTGGGCTGCCTGACTGCAATTAGCACTTCGCTGCCAATACAAAGTGAGGAGCAGCACTTTGTTGATGGCTCATGAAATTATGTGGGATAGAGCAGAGCAATGTAGGTGGTTCTGACTGGAGCTGCCAGGACCAACTAGCAAAATTACTCTTTCTGCAGGAAATAAGGAAAGGGGAGTTTATTCCATGTTAAAAAGCAAATTACAAAACCTAAATTGCTCTTTTTTGGAGCCTTCTTCTGGAATGTTTGGGTGAAAACAGAATTATATGTGTTCTATCTGGAAAGAAATAATTTCATTTTACCACTCTACTTTTTATGAGAGCTGGAGATAGGACCTGATTTAGGAACATCTTAAGGAAACTGCCAGGCCTTGGACATATATGATGGGTCCCCACATTTATGCAATGGGAAGCCCAAGGAACATGCTTTAGGAGTAGTTTTTTATGTCTTTCCAGAGGCACTACTGGAGTTTCAGAAGTATTAATACTACTTAGTACTTGAGGGACCCAGTTCAACACATTTACTGAGGAAAGAAAGTGCTGAATTCATTTCTGCTGTGATCATCCCCTTTTGTGTTTGCTTTGGCAGACCTTTCAGGGAAAAAGCACATCACTACCTTGTCATAGGATGACATTTTTCTTCTAAGTTTCTTTTAACTCAATATTCACACTTAAGAGGCACTTTAGCCTTTTCAAAGAACCACAAATGTATTTAACTTGGGCCTGAATGAAAGTTTTTCTGCCTGCTCTTTAGATGGATCTGGGTTTGTTTGTTGCTAAGTACCTAATTTTTTAAATTTCTGTGATATGTCTTGTTGAGGAAAGGGAGGTTTTGTGTCTTCAATTGCATTTCAAAGTGAAGGTTCATGATGTCCAGTTACATCTATTTTGTGCCTGTTACTTTGTCCCATCTCTTGATGAGGACTACCCTATGGTACCTGCAGGTTGATTCTGTTTTATTGTTGGGGTTGCTCCATTCTGTCCAGAATTTCCTACAGATCCTGATAAATCCCTACCCTTCTTCCCATAGCTTCTTTCAGCTTGGCCTTGGGACTTTGTTTCTAGTTCTGTGTGGCTGACACTGGATGTGGTTGAGAGGATGTTCCTGTGGAGTCCTGCTCTGTAATCTGACTAGCTACTTAGAGTTTGCTTTCAAAACCACATTTTCTCCTCTCTCGTAATTTGTGAGTCTTTACAGATCAAAATAGAATAGAATAGACTATTTCAGTCATAAGTGAGGGACCTACAATGATCATCTAGTCCGCCTGCAATATTATCCCTGACCCAGCCTGCCTGCTAATGTTGTGAAATATACAGAAATGCAAGCAGGAAAATGAAACTTATTGGATTTCCACCTTTATTCTGGTTCACTATGATGTTTCCTCTGATGGTTTTTCAGTTTGTTTGTTCCCTCCACCTCATCCCTCTTACCTCTGTGGATTGGGGCAGAGAGGAAGGGAGAGGAATATGTTTCATGAGTAATGAACAGTTCTGAAAGCTCATTCCAGAAGGATACACCAATAGCCATGCAATGCCCCAAAAGCATCACTGGAGAGACATGAGTGCTGCAGCTGACTCTGAACTCTAATCTTCTCTGTTGACCTGCACTGACTTGATTGCTACCTAACTTAGATGGTTGAAAACATTCTCCTCTTGTTAAGCATTACGGTGGATGCCTAAAGTAATAATTTTATACATGGCCCTTTCTTCCACAGCAATAAGTGGGTATTTTAGAATTCCTGTGTCTAATGGATGTTATTAGGATACCATAAGGTGCTTTGCTGCCTGTCTTAGAGGAGCTGTATAATAGCTGAGATTGATGTGTGTTGACAAAAGAGATCATACCCTGAATTATTATTCATATTACTGTGAGATGTAGAGTGCTCAGCTCCATTGTATTAAATCATGCATGAAGTTAAAACAAGAGAAGATTGATGCTTTTTACAGTCTTGGAATAAAACAAGCAAAGGATGTAGCAAAGACAGGAATAATGTCACCTGATGATCATGAGATAATTGTGGTCACTGTGATTACTGGACTGTTGAAAGAGTGTCCTCGTTTTTCATGTCAGAAACTATTTGCAGAAATTATGTAGCAGAAATTATGTAGCAGAAATTTTAACATAAGGAATTAAAATGCAGTTCTTCTGTTTTCACAGGGAACACTTCATGAAAGGGACGTATCTAAATTTGTTGAATAAATTATTCACTTGGAAGTAATTGGCAGCCTGACTTTTTCTGATGTCCTTCACAGCACTGAGGTATGAGCTCAAAGACAGTCAGGAGCAAATTTAAGCTTAGCTGAAGTACAGCAATCTCCACTTAACGGTGTATCTTCCAGCACGACCTCACTCACATCAATGTGATGGCACTGGAAATTCATTACTTCTCAAATTAACTTTTTTTATGAGCAGATAAACCATAAAGACTAGTTTCCAGTGGATTAGTAAGGGGAAGTGTATTCTTTAATTTTTAGTAAGAGTGAGGCCAGGTTGCAATGACTGGTAGGTAGGGTCTCATTCCAAGGCTTTCCAGACAGTCAGGCAATTGAGACACAAATTTGTGCTCACTTTCACTTACACAGCACATTGGCTTTAGCCTTGTTTACTCAAGAAATCAGACAGAAAATGTCAAAATCTCCCCACTATTTCTTCCAGTCCTTGGAATTTTGCTGTCCTTGTTTTGTTAGTGATTTGAGTGGCTGAATTTCCTAAATTCTTTGTAAATTTTCTTACAGTGAGAAGTACAGATTTCATGTCTTGCACTCACATTTGTCCTGTGTTTTTTACCACATGCCTCTTCTTGAATTTAGTATCTGAAGAGCAGCAATAATGAAGAAAAGAGTAAGAGGAGCAAGGTCTAACCTCAAGTTCTGAATAGATTTCAAAGGAAAGGGTGAATGAAGGGTGAATAAAGGGTGAGAAATGAAGAAAGCAATCTGGATTTGAAGTTAGGATTGTGTCAAGTTACCCAGTCATTTTCTTATGGGAAAACTGGGCATCAACAGTGTAGCATATTTCCTAAAATTTTTGACTGTAAATTAGCATGATATTTGCAGAAATGGAGATGTCTGTAGTATTTACAGAGCTTGCAGAGAGCTAGCCGGTTGCAATGACAATGGTTGGTGTTATTAGCAGAGTTCCTTGTGGGATACGGGGTTATATTTGTTAAAGCTGTTGGGGTTTATGCTCACCAGAAGGCTCTGTGGGAACAGCTCAGCTGCGGGCGGGACAGTCGGAAATGGGCTGAGGGGTGGGAGGAGCTTATGAGTGAGGGGAGAGTTGAGTGACAGCTGACCTGAGATTGTGATTGGCTGGAGGAGCGCATGGACAGCATAAGAACGAGAAGCTGATTGGGTGATAGGAGGCGTGGACAGCAGCATGGCAGCTGATCCAGCCAATGGGGGCCCTTCTTCTGTCAAGCGCTGTTAGGCTTTGGTTTGGTTTCAGTTACATCCGGTGGAAATTGAAAGTATAAAGTGGGGCAGTTTTTGCAATGAAAAGATTGCTTTGTTCCCCATTGCTACAGCTCCTCAAAGATACTTTCTGAGACTAAGCATGCTTGATATTTTCGCAGATGGGAGAGAAGGTAATCAAGGCATGGTTCAACCAGTATTTTTGGTGACAGGTCCCACTCATTGTGCTGCTTCTGATCAGCTCAAAGCCAATGGTGAAGGACTTCAGCTTTTTTCAGGGAGGCAGGACTGGGCGAAAGGGATGTGTGGGTCACAGGCTATCCCATATCAGTGTTATAAATGAGAAACAAAAAGTCTCAATATCCAGCAAAATTTAGATTGCTTTATTTTATATAGACAAAGCAAGCAGCGCTGGGGAACGCGAGGGGTCACCGCCCGCTCCACGCTCCATCGAACTGTGGTTTGCAGCCTCTAATAATGGTAATATTGTAATCGTTGTAATTTTTGGGTTTTTGTGATCATAATTTTGCCAGGTAAGCAGTGGTGGTAAAATAAACATAAAGTCTCTGGGCAATAGTCAGTCTCATAGATAACCATCTGGTCTTGGTAGATAAAAACCGTCAAAAATCGAGAAGTCTGGTCTTTATAGATAGGCAGCATTGATCAAACAAAGGCAGGAAGTCTGAGCTTGCAAAATCTATCGGACTGTAGGAAAGTCTGATTTTGCAAACTGGTAGTAGATACAACTTATTTAGAACACAATATTCATAACAGGGGGATTTAAAACAGAATGGTTTAATCATATATTTTCCTCTATCTAGTGTCAGACCTTAGTATTCTGGTTTATACAAACCCAATACTTGTGCAATTAATACAAATCTTTTATCGATTATCACATCAGTGTTTAATGTGCATTCTGCAAAGCTCCTGCTTGATGGAACCCTAGAAACAGAGTTTTGAGCTTTCTGTGCTGACAGGCACTAACTCCCAAAAGAACACTGCATTTGACCTGAGGCCATGGAGAAGGCTTCCAAAATTAGTGATAGAACTAGAATCACTGGTGTGTAGTTTGAATAGAAGTGTGTAATATCACATGGTGAAAAATTTAGAAATTAAAAATTAAAAATTTAGAAATTAAAAATTTAGGGTTTTAGAATATAGTAATAGGTATAAAGCAAGATGGAGGTTTTCGGGCAGAGATTTCTTTCTTCTTCACCTTCTTCTTCATGGGTAGAGGTGGTACTTTTGTGATTGGATAAAGAATTCCACATTGCAGGTCACGGGTGTTTGGTTATTGGGTCAAAAGTAAAAATAATTTAGGTGTTAGATCTTAATTGGACAGTTAGGCCTTAAAAGACCTTGTAAGGAGAGAGATAGTTCATCATTTTTAGCTCGTTAGCTAGAAGTGCTGTAGAACGCACTGTAAAATAGGTAAGAACTAATAAACATCTAACTCTGAACAGGAAATTCCATCTCACAGGCTTTTAATCCTGACTGGCAGAAGAAAAAGAAGATCAAACACCTGCTTGCTTTGACCACCCCTCATCAGAGGCATTCAGTAACTGTAAGGGCATACGTATAAACAGAACTAGGAATTGGTAGGTATTCCTACAACAGACCTCTACTGTAGTAAACAAATGAAGTTAAGAACGAACTGTTACAATTAAGTTAAATTATAGGAGTTGTTTGTAACGTTACCCTCTTGTGTGATGTTGCTCATCGTTGTCCCCAGTTAATTGTATAGCCCACAGTCTGAAAACTCAAACCCAGTTATTCCAGTTCTGGTACTTCCTACATCCGCCCTTCTCCCTCTCCACTTCCGTTGTTTCCCATACCTCATCCGCCCTCACCCTTGCCCTACTTCCGGCCGCCTGCTGCTGCTGAGCC
>JAOTQP010001286.1:146047381-146085477 GCA_026413545.1 Cichladusa arquata | reverse complement strand
TTTCAAGAAAATTACCTGAGTTTTGTTGAAAACCTCTTCTGAATTTCTAGTCTTATGGTTTTCCTGAGTTGCTATCACGGAAGTACTGCAGCAGCTTGCCATGTTCAAAGCATCTCATCCTAAAGAAGAACTTCAGAGAAAATGAGCTGCTGGAGGAATTTGATTTCTTCTCACCTTGGAATGTTTAATTGTAGCTTTTGTTGTTAAGAGTTGTGGGGTTTTTTTCTTTAATAAAAAGATGTCAGGGAGTTCTCTTCCAATTAGAATTTAGGCTCTGGCCAGGCCTTAATTCTACCTGGAAGGGAAATTGTGTAAACCCAGGTGTTTTCTCCATCAAAATAATATTCCAGTCGTTTGGATTGGCAATTTGACCTTATCAATATAGCAGCTGAAGCTGATTTTGAAGTGAATTTGGTGTTCATTTTCCGGAGGTGACCATCTAATTCCTCACTGAATCAAGACTTGTCAGCTGTTGCAGACCCTGAGGTGATGACACAGTTTTTTAAAGACTGATGATTATCTAATCTTGTAAATGTATGTCTGTTGTTTAAAGTATTGTTAATTGTTGTCTTGTGTTTACCGGCAAAAGTCTGCAAACTTTGGGTTTGTTTTTTTGTTAGATAATAGTTGAAGGAAAATCCTCCAGTTTTGATCAAAAATCTAAAGATAGAGAAAAGTGAAAGGCTTTCAAAGTAAGCATTTGGGGGAAGGGTTCTGCTTGTGTCTCCAAAGAGAGAGGACTGAAGTGGGTGCAAGCGAGATACATGGGGCCGTGTCGAGCCAAGGCACGGGCAGATGCCAGCCCTGGAAGTGAAGGGGCGAGCTCACAGATTGAATCAGAAACAAAGATCGTGAACTCCTCTCCGGATGGCATATGGGGAACTCGGAAGCTGAAAATGAACATGTTTATTCAAATAATTTTATGTTCAATTTTTGTCAATTGTCTTAAGATCTTTTGCTATTATGGAAAGAAATTTTGAAAGTAGGTTTTATGTATAAGTGGGGCTTGTAGTTCTTCTTGTCATTTTGCCATGCATCATTCAGTGAATTTGGCATGCCATGGAGAAAACTGTGAAAGAGGTGTTTTTAGTGCAAACAGCAGGGGGAGATGTGGGAGTCCAGAGTATTCCTCTGGCTTCCCTGGGAGGTTTAGGACCCCCCTGGCAGGGTCCTCAAAGACCCTCAAATGAGACCCAAGTGTCTCAGGGGCTGAATTTAACTCCTTGGAACAATTTATCAACATTGAGAGAAGAAATGCAAGCTGCAAAAATAAATAGAGTGCAAATTAGACTGTTAGAATGTAGAATTAGCAGATTTCTAGAATGTTTGTGATAAGGGACACGTGGCCAAGATGGAGAATTTGAGGTGTGGATACCTCTTCCTCCTTCTTCTCCGTGTCATCCATGCTGGGTGACATGCTGACACTTTCAGATTGGATGGGGACAGAGCTGGACCATGTTACAAGATTGTATTGTATTGGGAGTAATTTGTAAATACCTAGTACGTAATTTAGACTATAAAAGATGTAGTAAACAAATGATGAAGTTAAGAACGAACTGTTACAATTAAGTTAGATTATAGAGGTTGTTTGTAACGTTACCCTATCGCGTGATGTTGCTCATCGTTGTCCCCAGTTAATTGTATAGCCCACAGTTTAAAAACTCGAACCCAGTTCTGGTACTTCCTACATCCGCCCTTCTCCTCCTCCACTTCCGCTGTTTCCCATACCTCATCCGCCCTCACCCTTGCCCTACTTCCGGCCGCCTGCTGCTGCTGAGCTGACTCCACCCCACATGCAAATGAAAGATACTCCCAAGCGAACCTTGCGACAGACGGAAGTCCCGGCCCATGCGAACTTTCAAGGAAACTCAAGAATCGAACATTATATTGCAAATCGAGTAACCATCAACTATTAGGAACATCTTGTGCTATCGCATGGAAACATCATCACCTCCACCAGCACCAAAAAGGAATTGGCAACCAAAGACTCCCCAAGGACAACGAGCCCATTGCGAGCTCTGTGCGTGCGTGCGAGACTGGGACTTTCCACCCCTGTGAAGGCGGCAGGAGGACCTTCTCTGCGTGCGACCACTGGCTCTCTGCAGCAGCGGGCGGCGGCCTTCCCTATTGCCCCATTAATAAAGAGCTGCATTTTAAATTTTAATAAAGGCTTCGGCCCCGCCTACTCATTACATCTACTTAGAGGTTAGGGAACATTTCACCATGTTTGTCACACTGAATTAATTATCTATGGCCCTTCTTTTTGTGTTCCATCCAAATTAAGGGAGTTAAACAGTCCAGAAGAGAGACATGCATAGAAGAAGAATAAGCCTTCTCATTTATGTGACAATAACGCACGAAATTTGATTAATGTGCATTTAAATTGTGTATGAAAACGGCTTGTTCCCACCACTGCTTGCATTCAAAATGGTTTGTGGCAACACTCATTTTTATTGATGTCTATCCTTTAATTTGACCATTTCTTTTACCTTGCTGTTACAGATCAGGTCTAGATTTTGGCCTCAAATATTCCGCATTACAAAAAAATCTGTTTAATGCTGTTGTGTTTTATTCATTCATGTGAACCATTGTAAAACTGCTTCCTCAGTCCACATTAAGTGTGGAATGTTGTATAAGTTGCACTAAAGCAGGAGCTCTGGCCTGTGCTGTCACTTCCACTAGACATTCTCTGCCTTTCCCTTGTGTAATGTGTTTCAGTCTAGTGCTTGAGATCTGGAACAGAATAGCTGAAATAAAAGGTTTATTATGGCATTTTGGGAATTATTGCTGCTTTCTGCATCTGCAGTTCCTCCCTTTGGGCTCTTTTCCTTTTGTGTTGTTTTTCCTTTGTTGTTTGAAAGGGCTGGTGTTTATGTACACAGTCATGTCTTCTCAAGTGTGCTTGGGGAAGGAACTTCCACAAGCTCCCTTGAGAGTGTGGAAGAGGAGTTCTCCTCCAAACAGTGACTTTCAGAAAGTGACTGGAAATTTCCCTACGGTCACCTTGTTCATCCTTGCCTACAAGAGTTTTGATGCTGTAAAATTTACCTCTGAAATATGACAATTCCCGGCTGTCTTTCCTTTTTGCAGATTACCTTTTCTATAAATTTTACTTCGCTCATCCCAGATCCCCTCCCATTAACAGCTATTAATGTCTTAATAACTCTGGCATTCACTAGGAAAATGCACTTCTATCACATTCTCACATTCAGATCAGAATGGATCTTTTTAACTTCAGAGAAATGATATTTTTTTTTTCAGGGGATGCTTGCTATTCAGAGATTGTATTTCACATTGCAATTGAAAGGGATTTAATGATCCATTTATAATAATTAGAGCTGTCGTGTTTTTGTTCTTAATATGTTTTGTGAATGACTAACTGCAGCACCTCCCATCTGGTCCCTGTAATGCTTGATGGGGCTCTTTCCTCCGCCAGGTCTGGAAAGTTTCATAAAAAGAGTCATTTCAAATAATGAAAGTTATAAGGGTGATGTGTAAGTCTTTATATGACACACCTATTCAAATCATTTGTCATGCGATGGAATTTCTGGAATAGAACTATCAGAATGAAAAGCTTTATGCTGTCTTCCACAGTTCAGTGTTTTATTTACTCTCTGACCTTATTTTTCAATAACACTTTAGATCTATCAGACCTATCACAACTAGAAATTGTAGCCTCGGGCTGCATTTACCAGTTAAATAGCATGACTGTGTTATACCAGGGGAGTCTATAATGGTATAATAGCTTCATAGCCAGAATAAAATGTAATTAATCATCTATTAAGAACTGGAAAATAACTGTAATTGGTCACCCTGTGTAGCAGGAGCTGGTTAGGCAGAGAATTAATGAATTTAATGTTAAGTAATTTCTCTCACCACTTTACCTACACATCTTACTGTAGTCATTTACTCATACATTTATTCATCTTTTCATTTGTTCGTTTATGCTCTCAGTATCAGCAAAGCATCAGTCTCTTGATCTTGAAATCTTTGCTTTCTTTTATTTCTGGTAATTTTCAACATGTTACAAGGGCTCATATTTTGGTGCTTTGATAAATGGAATATGAAAGTGCTAATGGAAGAATAACTCTTTACCTGATTAATCACATGCTAAAATTCAAAGGAAAGAATAATTAGACAAGAATGCTAGTGTAAAATATGAATGCCAAATGGGTTTATCTGCACCTAAGGCATGCCAAACCCTGATGGTTGCCTTCTTGATAAAAGAAAGTCTATTTCCTTCTTCTGGATTTCAGCACTGATTGAATTGATAGTGTCAAACTTCTCTAAAAAGCAAGAAAGACTGGGAACTGACACAGGCATTGTAAAATGTTCAAGGAATTGGAGATACTGAGGATGAATGTGGATTGTATGAAAAGGAGAAGTAACTTGTTTCGAAAGGGAGGTTGATCCATTTCCAGAACGGATTCCAGAATGGATTAGGTGATGTGTGTCCTACTGCAGGAGGTTTGTGGATCTGGAGACTGAAGAGATCCTTCCAAGGCCTGTCTTACTGAGGAGGGAGTGAAGGAGATGACATATTTGTTCACAGAGCAGGAGGAAAACTTCAACAGTAGCATCTTGAACACAACTGTGGAGGTGAGATTTCAGTAGACAAAGAGAAAACTTTTCGAGATAAGGGATACATGCACCTGGACATCTGCTGCTGTGTGGACTCTGAAGAAAGGTGTGTCCTGAAGGAATTTCCAGAGCAGATGCAAAAGTTTTCAATAATTCAGCTCAGATCTAACAAGAAAACAAACACTCAGATATTTTAATGCTGTAGTAGGTGCTCAACATGCATATTAATGTGGAGTGTCCCTGGATCCTTCAGACACTGCTGGGACACAAAGAATAACCACAGTGCAAACAGTGGGAGGCACCAGCAGACTTTATTAGAATGTTCAGGCACTGTCTTGCACTCAGCCAGTCTGAAGCAGATGAGCATAAATTGAATTTCATGCTAACTTGCTTTGGGCAATGAGCACCTGAATTTTTAATTAATTTTTAGTGAATTAAGGTAACAATTTTTTTTTCAACAAAAATCACATTATTAATCTGCTCCACAGTCTGCACATATGACAGGCAATGTTGATGGTGTCATTAATGATATTGATGCAATAACTGCATGGTTGCTGTGAAGGTTGGCAAAACCACTAATAAGTAGCTTGGTATAGAAAAAATTGCTAAAAACATCAGAATGCAAGGACTTAGAAACAAATGGATGGGGATGGGAGGAAAATCACTGAAGCTGTAAAGAAGAATGAAACTCTATACTGTGAAGATAGTTGAATACAAAAACAGTTTGTACAAAGAGGTGGTTGAGTCATTATCCATGGAGATATTGAATGCCCAACTGGACATGTCCTTGAGTGATCTGCCTTACCTGTCCCCATTCTGATTGATTGAACTGGATTGATTGGACCAGATGATCTCCAGAGGTTCCTCTCACCTTCCAACTTCAACTAATCCATGTGATTTTGTATGCAGTTATGGTTGCATAGAAACCTTCACTTCTGGTGTTTGCTCATTTTTCAGTGCTTGATTTTGTAGCACTCTAGGTGTTTTACTGTCATGGGTACATATGCATGTATAGGGATGGGGAATGTGGTCATGAACACGTGTACATATATAAAAAAATAGTGAGAGCAGCATGACATCTGACATAATTTGCACATCAGGCTTAACTGTCAGCCCTGTGCAGGTTACTTTTTTCCCCTTAGGACAGAGAGTGGAGATTTAGAAAGAAGAAGACAAAAGGGTTTTTTTCCAATGTCTGATTTCTGATCTACAGCACAACCATGCAAAATCCCCAGAATTTACACTGTCTATTTGTAACACTAGAAAATCCACATGTATGCATGGAGTAAGGTATCCACACGAGCAGGAAACACCCAAGTACCTGATATTGACTCAATCCTATGCTCTGTGCATGAGAAGGGCAAGAAATCACTCTAAAAACAAAGCCATGATGGTCCATTGACCATCTCAGGATATGCTTGAGGAAATATTTTCTTTTTGATAGATGTCATGAGATAAGGCATGAAGGCAAGCACAGCCCCATATATTTGTGTGTAGGGTGTTTGGGTTGCTCTAGCCTGTCCTTATATCCACTTCCTCAGCCAGATCCACAGGGAATTGAGCAAATGGCTGGCTCAAAAAGGGAACTAACTAGTCAAATAATTTTTCGAAGATAGTTGAGAGGATGTCCTGTAAGCTCTATCACATTTTCTAGCAGAACCTGTTCAAATCTAGAGTGGATCAACATTGACCAACTTGCCTTCATCTTGGGAGAAAATTAATGGATAGCTAGGTTCTGTTTGAAAGGAGATTCTGTATCTCCATACAGAGATTGCTGCTCTCATCTATCATTCCTACCAGTCTTTACCTGACCACAGTGAAAGATTGGTGTGGAGAGCATGGACTGTGGGGCTGCAGTCCAGTCTATGTATTATGTTCTTTGGGATAGAGAAAATAAAAGGTCTGAAATGCATTTCCTGAAGTAGTCAAATGACATAAAAATATAAGGGAAGAGAAAAGAAATGAGGGTTTGTATCTTCTGATTTTTTCTGTATTTTTCTGGTGAACTGTGAAAAAAATGGCTAAAATGGCTGAATATTTTTCATCTTCAGAGATATGACAAGTATTAAAAGGAAGAAAAAGAACAAAAGAACAAGAAGCTTAAACAAAGTTTAAAAGCATGAACAGAAGTCTTGAAAATTTCAAAATTTCTAGAGAGACTTTCAGTATTAGTTTTTTTTAAACTAGGGCCAGGGGAAGCCAAGAATTTTTCAGGTACACAAAAAAGATAGAATTTTTAGCTCATATAGATGAGAATGCTGCATGAATAATGGGCACAAAGCTGCTAGAACATGGGATCTGAGTGCCTAAGTCACAAAGGAGATAAGGAATAAACAGCAGCATCTGCAGACCGGCTCAGTGCCATGGAAAGAGAGACAATCCTGAATTTGAATGGGGGACCAGACTGCAGAAAGAGTCTCATCTGGTCTTCTGCAAACATTCAACTCTCAAAAACCAACAGAGCTGTGAGTTTCCATTTGGTTTTATTGTCATTCCCAGTGAATAGGGGGAGCAAAAATGGCAGGAGAGGGAATGAAGATGGCACAGACAGCTTTTAGAAAGTACCTAGAGGGCTTTGGAGTCAGATGAGAAGGGAGTCTGAAAAGAAATAGAGCAAAGTATATCTCATCAACAGACAGAAGGTTTCACAGAATCATAGAAGAGAGAAATGTAGAGAGAGGAAGGATGTGCAGGTTGTTCTGGTGAAGCTGTGGAGCCTAAGCTGGCTGCCTGGGAAAGCAGTGCTACCTGTTCACAATATTACAGCATTTTACACTGGAACAAAAATGGAAGGAATAATATTTTCCAACTTCAAAGAAGGCAGGGTATCCAAAGAAAGATCTAAGGAGAGTTGTTATATTATATTGAACTAGTCATCATTGATGACCAGACTGATTTAAAACTGTTAGCAAAGATGTGGCCAGGAGCTAGGACAGTATAAAATGTGAGTCAAAATTACAGTTTTCACAAAGAAAAAGGAGAATAAAACTTTATGGCACACTAATCAAGGGCTATGGAAAAGAAAGCATGGGGTGAGGATAGGGAGAGTAGACCTTGAATCAGGAGAGATGTCTGAAAAGCCCTTGAAAGAGAGAATAGTAAAAAATAAATTAGGAGTGGCTGTTTATATCAAAGGAAGTTTACAATCATATATGCAGAAATGGAAAAAAAAAATCTGAATTCTGTCCTTGTACAATAATGTTCCAAAATACATAGTTAAAACAAAAGCACTAAAAGCAAATAAAATGTGAAAGAGTAAAGCATTGAGTGAATGTTCATTAAAAGAAGAAAAAAATCTTTTGCCATTAGAGATTTGCACAGAGTAGGGCTGTTGTCCTCCTGCTGTAGTTGTTACAGTTCTTGGATTGAAGTCCAAAATAAAAGCATAAAAGGAAGATCCAGCCAAACTACAGCTGGCAGATTATTGCAGATTCCTGGCAAACTGCTGTGAATGTGCCTCACTTGCATTTTCTTTACAACCTTCACCAGCAGCTACTTCAGTCTCTCCAGTAATGAAGATGTGACTCTCTCATTTACATCTATTGAAGCTGTTCCATTTTAACATAAATAATTATTCATTGGAGCAGGAATTAGGAGAAAGTGTCCAGCATCCCAGGTGAATGCCCAAATACTATATTATGGAGAAATTCCCATTTTCTCTTGCTCATTAGGTCTTAATTCAGCTATGCAAAGCAGAGCAGTGTCAACAGAAGTAAATGAAATGGCTCTGTCCCAAATAACCACACAAAGCACTGAGGAGGGCATCTCCAGAGAAGGTGAAAAGCCTTCATACATTCATTTGAAGCAGAGCTTTAACACTTAAGAAGACTTAGCCACATGAGTACAGTGTTTTCTTGAGCCAAGTTTCTTTATTTACACCTGGGGCACAAATTGGTCAAATTACAAATTTGCTCATCCATAGCAAACAAAAGAAGGGCTGCCTTCTGTCACAGAATGTGTCTTTCATTCTTAAGAATTGCTAAGAAAAAGAGAGAGCATAATTCATGGAGACTTTCCAGCCACCTGCAGAAATATCAGTAACTTCTGTTTGCTGACTCTTTTTCACAGATGAAGAATATGGGCTTAAAAAAGAAACAAAATAGCAGGATACAAGTTAGTCAGAGTGATACTGCTTTAAATATCAGTGTTTCATGTGCCAGTTGTACCTCCAGTTGGTACATTGCCTAGAGAACTGTGAATACCTTTGCAAAAGATAAACCAGAGGGCAGAACAAATAAGATAGTTTGTACATTTATGCTAGTCAACTAAATAAGGTCGTGTAAAACTTACATCAACATGCAGCCATTCATCAACATTTTGAGGAGAATCAGATGTAAAGTCACTGTTGCTGTGAAAGGCAAGTCTCTGGGAGCATAAGCCAGTGAGAGATTGGTACAGAGGGCATCTATCAGATGGCACAGCTGAGAAAAAGGGCCTGGGGTGCTGGCCAATAGTGGCCAGATGTGAGCCAGCATGTGCCCAAGTGGGCGAGGAGGCCAGTGTCCTCCTGACCTTCTGTGTCAGCACTGCTGTGGCCAGCAGGACCAGGGCAGAGATTGCCCCTTTGTGCTGGGACTGGGGATGCCACACCTCGAGTGCTGTGTGCAGTTCTGGGCTCCTCACTGCAAGAAAGATCTTGAGGTGCTGGAGCAAGCCCAGAGAAGGGCAGTGGAGCTGGGGAAGGGTCTGGAGAGTCAATCCTGTGAGGAGGAGGAGGATGGAGGTGTTTATCCTGGAAAAAAGGAGGCTCAGGGGAGCCCAGGCTGCTCCCAGCCGATCTCTTTTCCAGGCAGCCAGTGACAGACAGCCCAAGAGGAAAAGGCCTCAAGCTGTGCCTTGGGGAAGTCTCAGGTTTGATATCAGGAAGATTTTTTTTTCCACTGAAAGGGTTGTCGAACACTGGAACAGGGAGGTGGTGGAGTCACCATCCCTGGAAGTGTTCAAGAAACAGGACGTGGCATTCAATGTTATTGTTCCATTGACATGGTGGTGTTTAGTGAAGGCTGGACTTGATGGTCTTTTCCAGCCTTAATGATTCTTTGTTTCTATGATGGTCAAGACTGATGACATTGTTTGTACGTATCTCCAGTACTTCAATGTCTGTCAGATCCCTGTGCCTTTCTTTCCCCTTTTTATCCTGGGTGCAACTGAGAGATGATGGATGCTTGTTGTCAGATCAGCTTCCATTTGGCAGCCTTTGAAGAACATGAGACAAAGGAACCTGCACTTTTCCTATAAAAGCCACCAACCAAGTACATATTGGAATTTGTATTCCTCTTGCCTGATGATCAGAGTAGAAAAATAGTATTTTTCAGAAGGTTACCTTTATTTTTTAAATGCATTTGTTGTTTCACATACCTCCTACACTTTCATTTTCTGTTTCTCATAACAGCCTTACAAAGCTTTCATCAGCCTTCCACTGATGTGTTCATTTAGGGCTGCCCCATGTGGTGTAGATGCTTTTTTCAGGCAATGCCAGTGACAAAAAATCAGATTTGATGATGAAGGCAGTCAAGCAAAGCTTTTGCAGTAGCTTGTTACTTCTGGGTTATGGTACAGAAGAATTGATAGCACACCCACATTTTAGGATAAAAGGAATACTTTTCTCAGAGAAAAACAGTGATTTTATGCATTTGATACTTTTTGTTGACTTTGAATACATGGTACACAGCAAAGCAATCGCCCTGAGCCCACTAAGTGGTAATGCTGAGGGTTTCAAAAATCAGTTGGTTAGGTGGTGTCATGGGGGAAGAGTGAAACAGCTTTACCTTCTGCAAAAATGAGGATACCTGGGAGTGCTCTGTCAGTATGGCAAGTAGCTTTGCAAGAGGAAGTTCTCACACGCCACTGTATCAGGATATTGCTGCCTGTGTGACAAGCTTTGGAAATAGTTTTAAACATTGTCCAGAGCTGACTGCTGCATGCAAATTTATCTAATGCACTCAAGAATGTGCTGTCAAAGAGATGGCATGTGTCCCTCTTCCATGTCACGCAGCATCCTACACACTGGTATGGGACAAAGGAACTTTTCCATTCTGCACCATCATCTGGTGGGTGAAAAGGCACTTAGACTGCCTGAAGTGAAAGGCTTTTTGTTTTCTCTTTTTCTTCATCTACTGAAGCATTTGCTAGCTTAGTCTGTTTATAGTCACGCTTTCTATGAATTTTTCATTATAAACAGCTAAAGGTTTAGTAAATAATTAATTCCTTCTATAAGCATCTTACAGACACAAGCACCTGGATAAGAAGCACTTTTTAATTATGAAGAACTGTGGAGTGGGCAACATATTGGGCTGCTGGGCTTTCTAAAAGCTAATTTCAGAATGCTTATTAAAAGATAAGTTATAAATTAACCCTTTATGGGTAAACTTCAAGGAATATTTGTCTACATGTGTTTTCAAAATGAGCATTACAAGGGTTTGGGGTAATTCCTCTATGTTTCTTCTTGGTTTGACAATGAAAATAGCTGCAAAGGCTCTGGTTTGTAGCCAGTTTCAGATCAAAGTATGAGCTCTGAGCTGTCCCGGGACTGGAAGCCCTGTGAAAATTTGCATTGGAGCTCTTTGGAGTTGTGCATCCTATGGAGGTTCTGGGGGTGGCACACTTGAAGTCTTGGTCTGGAGAGAAATGAACAGCTCTGGCCTTTCCACAGCACTGCACCATTCAAAAAATGAGAAATTGAAACAATTCTTTCCCCTGTCTGTGCTCCCTCACTGCAACGACCTCCACCGAGCCACGCTTCCCTGTGAAACCTGGGAATTGTTCTAAATAAACAAAAATCTCGTGACAGCAAAGCAAGTGCAAAGAATTGGATCACAGGAGGAAAAAAAGAAAGTTCTCTTAAAAGAGGAACCCAAACCAATCCAAACTAGAGATCTGTCCCAAGAATCCTTCTTCTTCAACCAGTCTCTGATTGACATAGACTTAGACAAAGGCTCAGTTCACTCCTTAATCCCATTCAAAGGGGCATGTGGTGAACTCAGTCCAAAGCGTAAGTTTGCTGCCAAACTTTAAAAAAGTGTTTAAAAAGTAAAGTATTTTCGTGACATAGGTAAATAGCACATCAATTATGTAAGCTGAGAGTTTCACAAAATAATTTCAAAGTCTGCCTGCACTATTGTGAACCTATTCCATAACAACCATTTGCTTCTATATTCAAACCAAACCAATGAAATTGTTTAGAACCATTTAGAAACAAAGCTGTCCTGCCTGTCTCAGTTACCCAAATGCATCAAACTGAAAGGCACAAAGAATACCAAACCAAACCCAGCTACAGATCTGGCCCAAAATCCCTTCTTCCACAACCAAAATCTTTGATAGACAAAGATTTATTTTAGCACCAATGCTAAGGTCACTCCCTTGCTCACATTCAGAGAGGGAATTCAGCACAGGCAGACCCTGGGAAAAGGACAGTAGCTTTTCCCAGTGATTTTTTAACTCTCTGTGGGCATGGTGGGACCCTGGCACGGGTTGCCCAGAGAAGCTGTGGCCACTCCATCCCTGGAAGTGTTTGTGGCCAGGCTGGATGGGGCTTGGAGCAACCTGGGATATTGAAAGGAGTCCCTGCACATGGCAGGGGGTTGGAATGAGAAGACCTTTAATATCTTCCAACTCAAACCATTCTGTGATTGTCTCTGCACCATAAGCCAGGGTTTCTCTCAAGTGGAATTCCTAAGCTTCTATGGTTACATGGAAGGGGCAGGGATTAGAACCTCTTTCTGGTATCCTTGATTGTGAGATCAAAGCTGTAGGTTGTGGAAAACCAAGGTGTCCTTGCATGTTTTGAGTGCCTGCAGGGGCTTCAGCCTCATCTTCTTGTGGACTCAATATTTCTTTTATAATCAATCTCCTTCATACACTGATAAATGGAGGCTGTTTGAGAATCTAAGGGGAAAAATGTATAAAAAAAGAGAAAAGGCTTCTCTCACATGTTTGAAAAATAGCTTCACAGTCCAGCAGCCTCCCCTCCCTCCTCCACCCTCCCTCCGTGCCTCTCAGGACACTGTTCCGGGTCCAGCTCCCGCTCCCGTGCTGGGCCAGTCACCTTGGGCAGAGTCAGGTGGCGGCACAAGTCACGCAAGCGGGTCAGTGCCTGGGCTCTCTGCACTCAGGGGACAGATCCTGCACACAGCTTGGCTTGGGCTGCTGTGTTGGAGCTTCCCTCAGCATCTCTCCTGCCTGAGCTGAAAGCACGGGGCCAGATTGATGGGCACGTCAGAAGTGCATTTTCCCAGAGGTCAGCTAAATCCTGGTAATGATGCAATGCCGCAGTGCACTGCTCCTAATCCAATCAAAGAGCACGGTGCTTTGGGCCCTATCAAATGAAGTTCAAGGTAAGCATGTGAAACGTGGCTGCTCCTCAGCTGCTGGCAGCTTTCCTAAGTGCTGAGAATCAGATCAGAGCAAGAAAAAAGCCTCCCATCTCCAAAAAGAAACTTTCATGCAGACATGCACTTAGAAAAACGATGATGCTTGTGTTCAGCTTTATTTGCCAGGCTTTTGTTTTCCTCTTTCTGATTTTAAAGCCTATTTGTTATAGATCCTGGTTATTTCTAAAATTCTAATAATTCTGATTTGTTCTCAGGTGTGAGCACACTCAATACATTGGGGAAATTCAAGACCTTTTTAAAAGACCTCTAATTGAGTGTACAGAAAGCTGACATGTCAGAAAACACTGCTCATTTCTGAAAATCTTTGGTCTTTGAATATGGTGCTAATGGCAGCAAGGTTGTGGGTTCAGTCCCTGTCCAGGCCATTCACTTAAGAGTTGAACTCTCATTGTGGGGCTCTTCCAACTCAGAATCTTCTGTGATTCTTTGCTCAGTAAAGGCATTGATGTTCAAAATAAAGGATCAGGGAATATAAGATTGTATAATTAACCTGGCATTGGGTAAGTACTGTAATATTTCCTCTGTATGAATTGAATCCATCGAACAGTAAATGCACCAACAAAAATTCACAGACTTATCGACCTGGTTTATTCCATATTAAATATTAATTGCAGTTTCTTCATCCTGTCCTATTGAAGTTTCCCAGCTGTGTGAGAGATATATACATATTTATCTTTTACATAATGCCATGCAGAGAACACACAGCATTGATGGACACACTTGTTATTTCTCATGCGGAAAGCCCAAAAAAAAGCAAATTAAAAGTACCCTATAGACCTATCTGCTACCCAGTTTACCCCACCCAAAAGAGAATTTTCTGGCTTTGGAGGGTGGCTGTCCCTCTCTTCTCTTTGCATGTTCTGGTCCCCAGTGGAACACCTCACAGAGAGGACACGTATCTCTGTGGCTGAATTTTCAGAATTAGGCTTGCTATGAGCAGGTGTTGTGGACCTTTCTCAGGTGCTTCCAGGATATGATGAATTGTTAATTACCTGTGAGGGGATTGCCCAGGACACAGATTAACTCTGCTGCAAACCACTGAGGTCAGACCTGCCCGAGCTGGCTCAGATCTGCAGCCAGCAGGACCGTGCTGGCTCTGGGCTGTGGATGTTTGTGGGTCTGAGCTCCCCTGGGATATCCAGCTGCTTCAGGAAGGTTGAGCTTTAGCCTTATTTGGTTTTTTTGCTTGTGTGTAACCTTGAAGAATAAGGATACTACTGCAAATCACTGTCATGGCAATGAATTAATAGTATTGAAATCCAGCTAAACCTAACTTATTAATATAAAACCTGCTTTGAAGGAAAATGAAGTCATGAGCTAATTATTTAAGACTGGATTTTTCTGTTTCAGAACCCTGATTTCAGTTTTCTCATGCACCTAATATTGTCATCTCCTGGTTTACAAGTACATTCCAAGTTTCTGCATTGTTTTTGCACTGGTGTGATGTATAAGAAGTGAATCAGCTCCTCTCTGATTTATTTGACATTCCCAACTCCGCCTGAGCAGATTCTTTAGAATCTGGTTGCTCTGAGTAAACTATGCTCTTGCCAGTGTTTACTGAAGGGATTTGTTGACTGGGAAATGAAGCTATTTCTTTCACATTGATTGCAACTCTTGCCAGCCACTGTTTTGAACTGTGTTTTGTTTTCTGAAGAGCTCATTACCCTGGCCAAGCCTTTGCTTCACTCAAGTGCAGCAAGTCTGCTGTGTTCATCTCAGTTATTTCATAGAATATCCTGAATTGGAAGGGTCCAACAAGGTTAATTGTTTGTTTTGGTTTTTTGTTAGCTTGGTATTCAATAATTTTAATTTTCTTTGGAACTGTAGAAGAGTTGAGCATGAAAGCTCTGGTCATCCCAGGGCTAAACCTGGATGGCTCTAGAGCAGTGGATAATACATCAGTCCTCATTGTCCATGCAGACATGATCCCTTCTGAGCACCCCTGGCCACCTACATGGCTGTTCTGATGCAATAATCATAAATCATAGATCAGCAAGGTTGGAAAAGATGTCCAAGATCATCAAGTCCAACCATGCAGATCTTCCATCTTCTGATCTGTTGTGCTTCCCCCCCTGCTGGCTCAGCTGCAGGAGTCCTGGGGAACCAGGGATCTGTGTTGTGGTCCAGCTGAACAACCATGGTGGGTGGCAAAGGGCATGAAGCTGTAAAAGCAAATATTAATTCAGTGAGGGCAATGCACAGCACTTGTGTTAGGCAGGAGCCCTGGATTAGTCTCCAAACCAGACTCTCCCCTCTCTTCCATGCATGGTTAACAAAACACAGCATGTGCTGCTGGGAGAGCAACTAAGATAGATGCTACAATTGATTTTATCTTTTCCTAAAGTTTGACTCTATCAAGGAGTGAACTGACATATCCCAAAATCTGAGAAATCTGAGGGAAGCTGATTTCAGCAAAGCTTGTTTGTTTAGAGCTGTCTTTTCAAGGAATGGTTTCTTTGGTGACATTTAGTTTTCTAAGTATACTCCAGAATGAAAGATGGGCTTTTCAGGGAAGGAAAGCATTTAAAACTAAATTTTCCCCTGACATATTCCATTCTCTGCCTGAGGTAAGGCACAAGAGCAGGCATGGTAAGTCAGAAGCCCCCTCTCATTTTTCAGAAATTAGATATTATGATAACATAACCGCTGGTTTGTTCTTGGGAGGAAGTACCTGGGACAGCTTTAAAGTACTGCAATAGCCATTCATGCACATGATTTAAATCATCCTGTTCTGCTGACAAGATTAAACCTGCAGGAAATGGGTTTTACTTGCTCCTTAAGTAGATAATTTGGGGAGGAGACGGGACGTGAAATGAGGGAATCTGACAGGAGCAGCAGTTGAGATGGTGACAAACTTCACAAAAAATACGTTTAGTAGGCATTCAGAAATAAGGAATTCTTTACTTACAGAGTAAAGATGACATTTTCAGATATCCCTTGCATGTTGATGTTTTGTTTTGTGTTATTTTCTGACAATTTTGTGTGTGAAAACTTATCTGCTCCCGTTTTTACTAAATCTTTGAGCCACAGGGTATGAAAAAGGTGACAAGACTTGAAATCAAGGAATAAAGGATGAGTGATATAGAAATTATCCATTTCTCAAGGCTACATAGAATATAGCATCCAAAAGATTAGAGTGTCCAAAGCATGCTGAGTGAGGAGGGGTCTGTCTTCCCTGTGCTCAGCGTGCAGCTGTCCAGAGCAAGCTAGAAAATGCTGACAAAAGGGACTTTAAAATCTTGTCTATGCAGTGCTTGATTCAGAGCTGCAGAGAGGCACCTCTGTTCCCTCTGAACCCAGCCTTCAGCCATCCCCTGAGTGTTACAGCTCCTGCCTGGCTCTTCATGGTGTTCAGCCAGGTCGTGTCTTTCTGCTTTCTCCATTTTGGTTTACAGGTTCCCTCCCAAGTGTGGAAATAGAGTTTTTGGGCATGAGGGAGAAAGAAGGGAAAGGACCTTTCTTCACCCAGGGATGGGGGGCTGGAAGGATATTTATTCTTACACAAGTCAGGATTGAGCACATATTTATCTCATCAGTGACCTGTATCTGTCTAACCTGTTCTTTAAGGCTCTGTAGGAAGAACTCTTCAAATTTTCTGAGGAATTTCGCTGCCCTTCATTAGCACAATCTATCAGTCTAATGTGAAACATTTACTCTGCAAATTTTTCTTCCTTGATAGGTCTCTTCCATAACCTTATATGGGCTGGGACACCATTGATATATCTCTCTTTATCATTGATAAATCATGTCATGACTTCCTAAACAAAAGAAAGCCAGTTTTCCCACAGGCCATTTTTAAACTTACTATTCTTGCTATTTTCCTCTGGACTCTCTCCAGTCTTTCTACATCTTAGTGGGATGCCCAATCCTAGACACAACACTCCAGCTGAGGTCTCACCACCAAGCTAAAGGAAAATAATCCTAATTACCTCCTGTGTCCTCCATATGTCAGTTCAGTCAGGGATGAGATGTGCCTTTTCTGCTGCTGCAGCACATTGTTGAGTTCCTATTTAGTGCTCAGCTCTCACCCTGACTTCTTTTCTGCAGCATTGCTGCTTTGCCAGTTATTTCTTATTTTACATTGGATTTCTCCTTCCTAAGCAGAACACTTATTTATTGATTTTGTTTATATCAGAGCAATTCCTCAATATGCCAAGACCATTTTTGTGTATCATCCTGCCCTCTGGGGTCCCTGCAAGACCTCTCAGCTTGGCTTTATCAGCAAATTTTATGTGTCTTCTCTATAAAATCATCCAAAACATTACAGGTAATATTGAATGAGCCACATGCATGAAAGACCCCCAGAGGAGCCCTTGTAATGCTCTCTGAGTTTGATAGCAAGCAGCAATCTACAGTTGAAATGCTGCATTTACCTGAATCCAAGACACATCTGTGATCTCAGCGTCACCCTTGTGCACAGGGTTCATTAAAGAGAAAGGTTTAATGACTGCACACAACTCATTAACTTCACCAGGGCAATAGCCAGTTCCTATCTAAAGAGGGACAGACAAGGGAGGTTGGGGTCTTTTTTGTATCTTCTCATTGAAAAGGAAGAAGTTATATGTTCTTATCCAAGGCAAAAGATGATAAATATCTCCTCTTTAATAGAGGGGTGAGGCTCCTTCAGCTGCCTCACATTTATCAGTGGGAAAAGGCCAGGATTTGTGGAGCAGCTAATGCAGGGCAGCTTCATGTCCTGCTGTCTGTTCTCAAAGCAGCTAAGATAGACTGACTAAAAAAATTTTGAATGCTTGATATTCTCAGGGCAGAAAATATAATATCTAGAGTGTGGATAAATGTTCACAATGATGAGAAAACATTTTAGAAATATTCTCTGTCCCGTCTTCCTCTCAGCTGCTTGAAGGATGTTCCATGAGACTGTTGGAAAGCCTCAGTGAAGTCAGCTGAGAACATATTTACCACTGCCTTCCCATCCAACACTTGTGCTGCCTTGTCAAGGAGGAAATTTGGTTGATCTGACATGATATATTATTTTCAAATCCCTGATGGCTGTTTCCTATCAACTCTTTTTTACCAAAGTGCCTGTAGATTTTTCAGTGACTCTTCCAGAGGCAGCCTGAGGATAAAGGTGAGGCTGAGTGGCCTCATGGTTTTGTGTTCTCCTTTATGTTCTCTCCTTTCCCTGCTTCAGTACTCTGGCCTCTCTTGTGTCTTCCTCAAGTCTTCAGAGGTCATTGCAAATGGTTCACAGATTATTTTGGTGAACTCCTTCAAAATCCTTTGAATTACATGACACCTTATGAATTTCAATAATTCTATCTTATCTACACAGTATTTAACCTACTAATTTTCTGTTTGAGCTTTGTCCTCTTATCATCTTTTTAAAATTAATTGGCTTAAGTAGATGTTCATAATTTTTTAAACATAGTCTGTAGCAAAGCATTGAATTCTTCAGTCTTCTTTGGATCATGTACTATTTATTCTCATTCCCTGTAAAGTAATGGACCAGTAATTTCCTATGGTTTTTCCTACTTTCAATGTATTTTTAAGACCTTTTTTTGTTACTCTTTATGATCCTTTCAACCCTCAACCCATTTAATCCCAAACCCTCACTGAGGTTTTTATCCCTTGTCCTTAATGAGAGATTTTTTTTCCCTTTTGTGTCATTATTTCTTTTTCTTAGTTTATTTTCGGGCCCTTAAAGTACTCCTGATGCAGTTGTAGTGGCTTCTCACTGTGCTCTCTGTCCTTCCCCTGTATCAAGACAGGCTGCTATTGTGCCTTTAATATACTCTCTTACTGTAACTGCCAGCTCTTCTGCCCTTCTTTATCCCTTAAATTATCTCTCCAAGAGACCCTTTAGATGAGTTCCCTGGGCTTGCTGAAATATGCTATTTTAATTTTTTTTTGGAAGTCCATCATTGTTACTATTTTTTCTCTGACACCTCTCTCTTTTTTTTTTCTTAGAATAGTGACTTACAGCCCTTTCACCTTTCAACTCCCCTTTCAGATTCTTTTCCAGTTCCTCTCTACTAGACAGAAGCAAATTCAAAACACTTTGTCTCTTTATAATTTCCTTTACTGTTTGATATGTTCCTGATTCATTTCAAGGATGTTATGGATAGTTTGAACCCACCATGCTCTCCTAGCAAATATTTGGGCACTTGATACTCCATATTGACACTACAAGCTCTCCCTCAGGTGTTCACAGTCCACAGAAGTTGCATCTCTTTCCATTACTCTCCCTCATACATGGACACAGCAGTGAACCTGCATCACTTCTGAACTTCCTGGGAAATGCACATGTTTTGGCACAAAATACAAAACCCTCTTTCCTTCCTGTTCTTCCAGAACATGCTGTCCCCACCGTAAACATATTCCAGTTTTCTTGCTCATCCCACTGAAGGAAGGGACTTTCTTGGGGTAACACCTCATGTGCAGATGTGTTTGAGGTTCCAGGACTGGAGTTAAGATCCAAAGAATCTTCTGCCTCAGAAGGTGTTCCTTTCAGACCAATAACCTGCATCTACCCATGGTCATGGAGGATGTCTAATAAAAGAACACCAAAATAGAGCAGGAATAGGCTGATATTGTCCTTCTTCTGCGGCATTGTCCTCCGCCTTCAGGCAGATTCCAGCTTGGGTTTTCCCCCGCTGCTTTGAGTTTAACAGGCCCAGATAGTCCTTTCTTCCACACAGTGCTTAATTGCTTCTTGAACCTATTTATAACTTCTAGAGTGTCTTATTGTGATGAATTCCATGATTTAATTATGCACTGTGTGAGCAAGCACTTCTTTGTGTAAATCTTCTGGCTGATGATCTCATCTGGTACTCACTAGTTCTTGTGTAATGACTCCATGCCGAGTCAAATTCTCTTGCAGCTCTCCACATCTCTTGCTTCTCAAGGCTAGAGACTGTCACGGGTCAGAGCTGTTATCTACCTTTGATCACCTCTCTTGACTTTTTCTTTAGTAATTCAGATTCTTCTGTACCTTAGATGGAATAGCCACAAACACATATGCTGCACTGGCAACACAATAGCAAAGGTGTTTGAGTGTTTTTTCTAGACCCACCAGGCTATTTTTTCTTTTTCTTCTTTTCTTTTTTTTTTATATTTATTGACACAGAAATTTATTTTCCTGTTTCTCTCACAGCATCAGAAGATCATTCCACGATGTTTTGCAATTTTTATGACAGTGTGTAATATCACACCTGCAATAAAGGTTGTTGTCCTATTGCTAAAGATTTTTCATCTCTAGTCAGCCACTCTCTATTGATTGTGACTTTTTGTCTCTATTGATTATGTGGTTATTCTGGAGCCTCACATCTACTGACTTTATTATTTTAAATTTTTTTTTTCAAATCAAGCAGTCTAAAAAAATTGATTTGGAACAGATGCTACTTAGATTCACTGTAGACCTGTGATCAAAATTCTTGAAGTGCTTTTCTGGAACCCCTCAAATAATCCCTGTGAAGTAGAAAAGGTTGGTTTTATGCATGGCCACTCAAGAGCTGCTCAAGGCTGGTACTTTCTGTAATCTGCAGCCTCATATAGCCCTGACTTCCATAAGATGCACTTAGTGATGGAAAAGTCTTTTTTCTTTAAATGTTCACATAGTTAATGTTAAGGACACTCACAACAAGGAAATTATTATCTTTGCTTTGAGGACCTGTGGCATTTTTTGCAGCTGTGATTGCAAGTAAATGTTTAGCAAGTGGGAGGCACTACAGAGCAAGTCACTTTATCCATCACATTACCCTAATAATTAAATTGTCAGCCAGGGAAGTTAGGTCTTAATAGAAAAAAAATGCAAATCAAACAGTGGCAAAAAAATTGTGATTATTCTTCCAGTTAAGCCTATAATTTTTAAAAAATCATTATGTTTGCGTAAGGCATTGCTCAGAACTCAGATTTTTAAATACTTTTTAATATGTTTTAAAATAACAAGAAGTTATTTAACCACTCTCCATTGTTCCTGTGACTCTGGGAAACAATTATCCTAAGAATTACTGGTAATTTCTTTACTGTGGTTTATTTCCAAAATTAACTTCAGGGGTGTTTCCTAGAATCTCCAGGCACCTTTTCCTCTGGGATGTAAATCCACCTGATGGTCTGCTTCTCCTGAGATCTCCCTGTGAGATCATTCTCCTGGGTGTTAGATTATAGGGGGAAGTCACCCAGCTGCTCTGATCCCTCTGTAGTGAGACATAGACTGCTGTCTGCTGTATTTTTTTCCCAAATATTGGGTTTTACAACGTCTTTTCCCCTCTTTCTGTTTCCACTTGTGGTTCAGATATAGTGAAATGGGTGGCTAGGAAAGAGTCACAGAGTCTCAGTACAAGATTATGAAAAATGTAACAGTGAAGTGAGATATTTGCCCCTGGATGGTGGCTCTGCCCTAACTCAAAGGCACCATCCCTCCAAAAGATAGTTTTCTCCTCCTTTTCTCACATTAGCTTTCAGGATCTGTCCTGATAAATGTTGCCTGCCTGTAAGGATGGACTTTGGGATAAGAATTGTTTACCTCTGGGGAAGAGACAAACCCCACCCATTGACCTTTACCTGGGATTGGTAGGGACAGGGAGCACCATCCTGCTTGGCCAAAAGCTCTTTAACCCAGAAGTCTCAATGGTGTCTCAATCTGATCCACACAAAACCACTGGCCACAGAAGGCTGAATGGTATTTGTGAGTTCACCCCTAAAGAAAAAGAAAAGTCAAAATTATCATCAATCCTTGAAATAGTCATGAAGAAGATAATAACATCTGCTTCTATATTTTGACCCATATTTTTCTACACTTGGACTAATAGAGGAGCAGAGCACACCACACACTGTGAATAGCTGGAGAAGGCTGATTTCTTTATGTTAGTACTTTCTTTAATGACTCCCTGTGGTAAACGGCATTGTGGCTGTCATCGCCTTTGTCCTCCTCCAACCAGGCCCAGACACAGAGAAGTGCAGGGCTTTCGTATCCCATTACCAATTTCCTGAGCAACAGAATGCCAAGTTCCAATTTGTGTTCTAATTTTAACTACAGTATAGATTTTTAAATAAGTTTCAAGCTTCCTATTAACATGATCTGTCTGCTCCTTTGGTGCTCTCTCATCCCATTCTGATCGACCCATGAATGGGCTCCCTGTATTATTCATTGTACACTAAATTAAGCTTTTAGTGTTAAAGGCTTTCAAGTGTAGCTTTCTTTCTGTAGAACTCATTACCTGTGTCAATACACAAAGCAAAAGCACTTGATAGATTTAAAACATCCAGTATGTTCCCTTTTTTACAGCTGTTATTATGATTCAGGAGCATCTGTTATTCTGCTAATACTCCTGATTGTCCTGATATTAATTTCATTACACAGCAAGTGTGCACTATAGAGTTCCCAAGTGTCTTTGTATCACATGAACTTTAATTAGACTTTAGTTTTTCTTAAAAAGGGTTAGGCAAATGAAAGTTATTATGGTTGGTCACGGCTTTGTACACCTTCAGAAACTAGGAAACTTGTTTTCATCACCTGTGGAAGTTCAGGAATAGTAGCATAGAAAAACCACAAGTAATAAGCCACAAAAAAAGCAAAAATGAAGTGCAGGTTTCAATGGTATACTGCTGAGTTTTGTTATGGTGTTTGAATTTAGATTTTGTGAGGAAACATTTGAATAAGAGGATAATAGATTCTTAGCTGTGTTTTCCTGCACTGCTCACTGAGGCACCCACAGAAGGTGTCACTCACAGATGTGTGACCCCCACATCTCTGTGGCAGGAAGAAACAGAATTACCTTGATTATATGGTTATTAACCACTCAGGCAGGACTTCCTGAAAATAACTGGTCAGGTTACTTCTCTCAAAGCTCTTTTTCCAAGCCTGTTCAGGGCTGTAGCTCTAGTAATATCCAGTATTTTCTTTCCAGCTCCTTCAGTGTCAAAATCACATGTCCATGCTCCCTAGGTGCAGTGTCCTGTCCCTTTACAATGCCACCACTGTGGGACATACATTAAACTGAATCAATAAACCCAAAATATTTAAAACCTTGATTATTTTATACAGGTAGGCTAAGTGCAGTGATTTGGCTTCAACATTCTCCTCTGTTCCCATTGCCCAAAGAACCAATTTCCAGCAAAGCCTGACAAACCATTTTAGCAGCTCTGCAGAAGCTGTGGAGTTGAAAACTGCCATGGGGAAGAAAAGGCCAGCAGGGCTCAAAAGGGGACTGGGAAGATGCTAAGTTCTCTGCTCTGGGAAAGAAAAATTAATGGAACAACACCCTAACACACAGCCCTGTGAGTGAGATTTCCTTCACAGGCACAGCATGTAAGGGTTATGGACATTTGGGGGTTTGCTTCATTTTCAAAGAAAGCTGAGATACAAAAGGGCAGCTTGCAGAGCAAATGAACACAACCAGTTATCTCAGAACTTCAGTCTACTGTGATCCAAAACTAAGCCCTCCTGGGTTTTCTGCCAAGCAGTTTCATTCTGTTAGTCCAGGAATAAACTCCTACTGTACAAATAATGGACAGCCAATGTCTTGTTTAATTGACCTTGTTGTAAATGCCAGGGAACCAAGCAGAAATTGAGCTGCTGCATGTCAGAGGGGACCAGGGCATGGGAAGGGCAGAGCTGGTATTTAGATTCAAAGTATGAATGAGCAGGAAAAGCAAACCATCTTCCTCATCTCAGCTACTAATGTGAATTCCTTTTTTTGTGAAAGAAAGAAGGACCATGGAAGAAAAGGTGCACAAAGGGTGTCTATGTACAGTGGTTAAAGAACACAAATCTTCAAGTTTATGCCTCTGGGTCACAGCTTCTGTGTCTCACCAGTGTTTGTGATCAGACACTTCTGCAGTGGATTTGTTTTTTTTTCAGAAAGGTACATACAAGTTCTTTCTTCACAAAGATGGAATTTGTCATAGAGACAGACATGTCAGGGTTTGCCTCCTCCCAGAAAATTCAAGTCCCTTCAATTTTTTCCAAATTAATAGCTTCTCTAAGATGTTGAAATGCTTAAAGCAAAAATCAACTTCCTTTTTTTTTTTTTTTTTTTTTTTTTTTAAAAAAAAAAAAACCTGGAGAAAGAAAATATTAGGGGCTTAATGACTGTATTGTTTGGGGGTTGATAGTCAGATTCCAGGAGCTTAAATGGATGATCTAAAAGAGGATGTAGGTGTAATGTATTCTATAGTACTGGGTAATGTATTCTGAGCCTCTTGGCTTCAGGGGAGAGAATGCTAAAAAAACAAAAACCAAAAAAACAAACCACAGCCAAAACCCCAAAGAAAGCCCAGAAATAATCCTGGTTAGGGAATAAGTGTTTTCAGCACTGTTGCTGTTGATCAGCCCCTCCCTTCTTGTCCCCATCTTCACTCCTGCACCAAGGTGGAAACAAAAAATCCATAAGCCAGGAGTAGTGTCAGCGTGGAACATCTTCCAGGCTGCCTTTGTCTGCTTGCTAATAATGAAAGTCTATTTATAGCTCAGTGCAGAGCAGGGAAAGTGTGCTGTGGGTGACAATGTGATATGGATTTCACAGTCCATCAGTTTGGATTTCAAGTTTGCAGTGCTCTCTCAGACTAATTGAGAAGTCAGACACTGTTTTGGGATGTAACAGCAATGCAAAATCGGGCGCTTGGTGCTTGTTCTGTGAGCATTTGGGGTCAGGTTGGCTGGGGTGACATCAGAGCACTCTCAGATCAGCCAGGCTTTTCACAGTGGCCTGAGAAAACCCATCTCACAGAGAGAGGCTTTGCATGCTGAGCATCAGTGTGCTCCTGGGCTTAATATCTGTCACAGCCCATCACTGCCCGTTAATAACCAGTAGGAGTCCCAGATTAGATTGCAGCCTGGCCTGGGACCAGGCCCTGCAGACACAGTGGGAGCACAGTTGCACCCATGCAGCAGAACCCCCCAGCCTCTTCCTTCTGCTCCTCCTGGACCTGACCATTACCAGTGCCCCATCCCCCTGGGGTTTCACTCTGAAAATGTGCCAAACACAAAGCAACAACAAAAGGAAAGGGGAGGAGATGCTTTGGCACAGCCCAGCGTCATCATTCCCCCTTTGCTGTATTGGCACCCACAGAAGGGTGGCATCAGGACATAAATGGGGAAGTACTGGGAGAGAGATGTGGCTGCCCTCAGGGAGGAAAGGGGACAAGCTGGGAGCCAGTGAGCAGCAGATTGCACCAGTGGCACTGTCTTGAAAACAGCTCCTGCTCCAGAAGAGCAACTTCTGAAATTGAAAAAAAATTGGAAACAGTAATAGAGGCAGAGAGGTTGAATTTTTTTCCTGGCAGAGTGAGAAACAGAACTTGTGTCTTTTCCTACTCAGTCAAGTCTGCTGAATGGATCATACCACCACCTTACAGGAGCAGAAATGATCCATAGGGTCTGTGCCCCCTTCATATAGGCCCACAGTGAGCCATTGCCCAGAATGTGCCCAACCTGCTGTGACCATTGGTGTGGCCATGTGGGTGGGTCTCATCACATCTGCAGCTTCATTGCTGTCCCAATGCCACAAGCTGATTGTTCTCAAAGCAGTGCAAATGGGGCCAAATGAACAGAAAAAGGAAATACTCAGCTTGGATACTCCATGGTCCTGAATAGCTCCCAAACTGCTGGGAACAAGCTGCTGTCTCTTTGGGGTGTTGGAACTTAGGGATTCTTCTTCTACTTTCTCTTGCTACCAGTCCAGTCCTTTGGGCTAAATTCTGTCCAGCTGCCTCTTTCTAGGCATGTTTTCTTCCAGTAAGACAAATGTCTTGATGAGGCACTCCTGGCTGGTTCCTAGGCTTTTACCATTGCCATTTCAGCTGGCAGCCACACAGAAGGTGCTAAGAATCACAAGTCACAGTGCCTTTGCTTTTGTCCAGGCACAGAATACCACTCAACTCTGGCAGCTCTAAGATGTGGTGTCTGTGGAGTGAATGCAGTGCTTAATTTTAAGCCTACAGGTTTCAGAGTTTTAGGATTTGCTTTTCAGGCTTTTCTCTCTTGCAAGTCTGTCTGATGTTATTTTAGGCAGACCATATGCTGTCTTAGGGCAGGGAGAAAGACTACATGACCTTCTGCATTTTGCCCCCTTTTTCTGACAAGAAAGATGATAAGTTTCAGTAGTTTCACTAAGAAGAATCTGTCCTAAAGCACTGCAAGAGCTTTATTTAAGGATTACTTCCAAACTGGTTTGCCTTTCACTGATTCTTTAAACACAAGGTATCACAAGCTCAGTTAACAATTTATGACTGCAGCAATGGCTGCTCTCAATTTCATGGTCAACTCTTGAGGAATTTTAGGGTCCTGTGGGATCCTGTCTGTAATTCAGTCTACTTGACATAGTCCCAATATCTGATAATAAAATCTTCTTGGGTTTGGGAAAAGCAAGAAAACTGTTGCTTAGCCTCTTGACATTCCCAGCTTTCTCCTCCTGCTCAAATACACACACACAGGGTAATTTTTCTGCCTTGGGAGGAACTGCTCTACAGCCACAAGTTATGAATTTAATGAATTTATAAAGCCAGTAAACTGATAAAGCCTCCACGCCTTGGATGGTGTTTGATGAAGAAGACTCTGATTTGCATCCAATAAGGGTAAAATTCTGGATTATCTTGCATCCTTGCTGTCTATGGCTTGCCATGAAGACATTAAGAAAGGAAAAAGGATAGCTAATTTAGTCAGTGAGGCTAAAAATACACTCCTAGAAAATGTAAGAAGCAAATTCCCAAACTGCTACATGTTCTGATAAGAAGTCTAAATACAGAACGTTGTCCCTTGTCAAAAGGAGTTTGCTTCTTCCCTTTGCTGAGCAGCCTTTGGCTTCTGCTTTTGCACTGGGTAAAATGAGACCTGGATCACCTGGTGATGACTGTACCATGCCCTTTCTGCTGAAGAACAAACAGCCTGGTACACATGAAAAGTACAGCACGGGTTTATCAGCTGAAAAATCTGCAGCTAGCAGGAGCAAGGGGAATAACTGTATGGATTATTCCAGAATTGGGAGGATGTTGTGATAACCCTCAAACCTGTGACACAAGAGTCAAATTCTGCCTGCATCAAGTACAAGATTCACAATTTGCATTGACTCTATTCTTCTCTGTAGTAAAAATTACTACTTGATTAAAGTAACTTGGTCTTGTTCCAAGACTGATTTGATATTCAGAACCCTCTGCATGTGACTTTCCACGAAAACAATTGTTGGAGTGCATCACATGATAATAAACATTCCTGATTTCTTTATTCAGGCCTTAAAACCCCAGCCCATCACAGTTTTCCACACAGCAACGAGTGCATCAGAGCTCTGTGTCCCTTCTTTTGAGGTCTGCATCCAGAGTCTTCAGAGCCACCAGTACCATCTGCATGTTGTACATACAGATACCTACTCATAAACAGAATTGTCTTGCACAGTTTGACTTTAATTAACAGGCTGTCACTGGGACAATCAGTCTAGAGCATAAACAAGTATCTTGTTAGGGATATCAGACAGATACAGGGCTGGGCAGTGTGCACAGAAATCAAGTGTAGAGCCAGGCTGCTGCAATCACAGAGCACAGTGCAGAGCACAAATATGATAAAGGTCTTGGAAGCCACACCAGCAGCACACTGTGATAAAAAGCTCTATTCAACAGGTCTATCACTTCCACTTTTGGAGTTACTCTGAGCTCTCTCAGCTCAGACACTGAGACACCCCAGAGCTCAGCACGAATTTATGGATTCCATAAAAAAGGAGATTGTTTCCCAGCCAAAACTATTGGTGATGGTGCACAAAGTGGGGCAAACAGAGGTGGGGGTAGTAATTTTTTGGCTTTGCCAATTTGTTTCTTCCTTTGTATGTCTTGGATGTCAGTGCCTTGTTGCTACAATGCACAGATGGTTTGGCTGCTCCATACTGAGAGTTTCTCTTGTTATAAGTAAACTCCTATTCCTAGGAGGTGTGTCATGGGGAGGCAGAAGCATGCTTGTGGGCTTGTGGGGACAAAAAATAGGCAAGGACTTTTGAAGATGTTTTTGGTAAGTTTTTTGAAAGCTGTGTATTGCAGAGTCGTGTGGAATAGTGATCTGATGTACTTAGCACAGGGAAGATGTGTTGGCTCAGCCTCACCAAGGATAAAATAACTTCTTTAATTTACTCAGGATCTTGCTTTTTATTGTATTTTGCAATCTGCCAGTGATGAGGGGTGAAGGGGAGAGAAGTGAGGGGAAACCTGGGAGAGCTGGCAGTAATAACAGATCCAAGCTTTGACAGACTCTGGTGGAATAACTTAATTAACTAATGGCCTGCATGGAGCTGTAATGGGATCTGAAAAGAGAAAGCTTTTAAGCAAAACTTAAAGCCAGCAGCATCAATAATGGTGAGTGGAGGGCACTTTACTCCCTGAGTTTTTTTCTGTAAGAATGGTGACACAGCCCCTCACCTACTCTCTATCCCTAAAAGTGTTTCTCCATCTAGTGTCCCTGGGCAACAATTACAGCCAGTTTGAGCCCAGTGTCCCCTTCCTGCTCCCATATGGCGCAGAGATTTCCTCACAAACATACAGAAACATTGAGTTTGAGAAGAGAAGAGCATTGAGAGGGAAAGAAGATGGCTCCATGGAGCTGGCCTGGCCTGCAGCCACCTCTAGGAATGGTTCCACTCACTGGCTGCTTCTCTGGTGTTTGGGGATGATTTGCTTTGCCTTGTTGTCATGGAGCACATGTAAATTTTGATGTTTCACTATTCCTCATCCCTTTGAAATTCCTGATCTCTCAAGTTTGACTATTTGGAGTTGCTTTGCCGAGCTGATCTGAAGTCAGGGTTTCAGGCTGCTGGGACATGCCCCTGCCTCCATGCATTTATTTTAAAAGGGGATTTAGTGTATGGGAACTGCCTGCTGCTCCCCAGCATATCCTGCAGACTTCCCTCAGCATTATCCCAGCCCCTAGTGTACACCTGGGTTTATGCACATTGCTGGAAAGTCCAATTACATTTTTAGGCAAAATACTGTCTAAACCAGGTAGGCCAGCAGAACCTGTCATGTTACCTTCAGTACTTGCCCTCTCTGCTGAGCTTTTAATGTGAGTAATTATACCACAGTCTTTATCTGCACCACTATTATTAATTTTTTGGATAACGATGTCGCCTCTCTTCCAAGCACAGCACCCCTGAGGCCCTGCAGCATGCACATATGGTGACACATATCTCTGCTCCAGCAAGGTAGGTGGTCAGGCTGTTCTTCCTCTTCTCCTTAATTTTCTCCTACATCCATACCTCTTTTTGAAAACTGAAAGTTCCAAGCTTCTTGTCACATTTCCCTCTCAGCACCAGCTTTTCCTGCGAGGTCAAGAGCAGTTCGTTCCTGTGGGAGCTTGCTGGGCATCAGCAGCAGCAGTGGCAGAAAGAAAGTGTGGACAGATGGCTCTGGGCCGAATCTCCTGCCTGTCAATGGCTGGCAGCTCCTCTAGTTTCTGTGGTGCTTCAGGGAGGGCAGGGCACTGCCAGATTCTGCACTCAGTCTTGCTGGTTGCACCTGCCAGGAAGAACATATGGTCCTTGGTGCTTCCAGAGAGCGTTGAGCAGGAGATGGCTGCAGGGCCCCCACTGCCACTCGAGGCTTGTCTGCTCCTGCTGGCTGGCACCAGCTGAAACAGCACACAGCAAAGTGCCTTGGAGTGCCTCAAAGAGGGCATCCCACAGTCAGCCCAAAAAGCAGTGAAGTCAGGGGGTCAAAACCACCGAGGCTTCGCTCTGTCCTACTTAACACCACTTCATCAAACATACTCAGCATCACTTCATTTTGGGAACCAGGCTGTGCTCCTAGTGGAAATGTGACACCTGAGGATGAAGTACTTTCTGTGCCTGCAGATGAGAAGAAGAAAGTCATAGTAGAGCATGATCAGGGCAGTACCATTTTCTTGCAGATGACATTCACCTCCTGCTTTGGGACAAGTATTCCTGCTGAGTGTCTGTCAGTTTTACACATCAAATCAGAAAAGAAAACTCTCTGTCCCCTTAGGATGCAAGAGTACTATTAGATTGGTTCACAATGCATGAATCCCAGCAAAATAGCCATGCCTTGGAGCTTCAGGAGCTCCAGATCCTTACCCTGGGATAGGTTAGGATACTCTCAGCTGTGTTATAAAAACCTCATTTTAAATGTGGGGAGACTTTGTCCCCTGGCTCTAATGGAATTGGTATTCAAAGGTCTACCAGAGAGAGCGGTGGCTCCTGGACTCTTGTCTGAATCATGGGTGGACCCCTTGGATGGCTTGGCAGATGTCCTTGGACTCTAAACTTCTGTCCATTTGGGTGCAGGGCAAAAAAAGTACTTTGTTATTCCGTGAAAATGGTCAGATTCTGTACTCCTCTCACAGGAAGAATAAATCTGCCAAATTCAGGGAATTTTGATTCCAAAGTTGCATTGCATGGCTGATCACAGCAATGTCCATCATACAAGCACAGGGACAGACACTCTGTGAGGGAATAACAGCCTCAGAGGACAGTTCTGCTGGAGTTGGTTCATATTGCACACAACCCAACAATGGCAAGAACTGAAAAGCTTCATAATGTGGGTAAAACTTGTATCAATCAAAAGTGTGACTGTGGCTCTGGCACATACCTAAAAGAACATTTGATTGAATAGCATCAAGGAGTTTAGCATGAGATGACTCCAGAGCCCCAGGGGGATTGAGTTAGGACTATGGTGTAATTAGTACCCAAGTTATCTGATTTAGAGTTTGCTTACATACCTGTCTCCTGCTGTACTCACCCTGTCTGTGTGGACTGCATATCTCCATCAAATGAAGTCATGTGGCATCCTGGGATTAACCTCTCTAAAACCCACTGGGAAGACAGTTAGATACTCTTTACATTTCTGGCTGGGAGGAACAGTGTTGTCATTATAATACCTTCAGTTCTCTAGTTCTGAATCTGCTTTATCCTGTAAGTTACTCTCTGTAAAATAGTTAAAAGTCCTGATTTCCTTTCCAATTTTTCCTTATGTTAGGCAGGGCACCTGTCTTTCTGTAGTGAGATGCAGAACTTAGCACAATATGGCTCAGATCTCAGGTGGATAAAGACATTTCAGCATAAGATATTTCAGCATAAAGAGATGATGACAGTAATTGTCTGGATCAGAATGATGGAGACCCTTTGTGATAGTCAGTAAGATTTCCACATGCCCTCAGGTTGTCATTAGGCACACAGCTTTGAAAGTTTCCATCAAGGAACCTAGCAATTCTAGAAAACCCAAAAAATCATTAAAAAGATTAGTAAACAGTTAATCACAATTTCCCAATGAAAGGTGAAATGCTAATTATTTCCCCCTAATTACACTAACATCTTTAGAGGATTCAAATATTGGCATGACCTATAGTTTACTGAGACCCAGATGACACCCACGTACCACCTAATTAGCAATGACTTCCCGCAGAAGGCACCCCTTTGAAGTATTACATTTTCCACATGCTTTTCCATATTAACACTGCAAAAATAACCTTCCTTACTTGCTACAATAGAGGATGAGTCAGACACATCATTGCTGAGCACCAGAAACCTTCCCCAGCCAGAATAATCCTTGTAACACTTGCTAATGAGTGAAAGAGGAGGGGGTCTGTTCTCATCTCTGTCAATGGGAGCTAAGTGTGCATAGGGAGGAGAGAACACAATTAAAATCATAGTAATAATTTGCATTAGATACATATTTTAGTGAACACACAGTAACCATCAGGGAATAATTACCTGATTGTATTAGCACCCAGGTCATGCTTTGGCCCATGGCCCTGCACCCACAAGCTATGACTTACCTTGGCTTCCAAAAGGCAGCAATGCTATCCAGAGATATCCAAGCTGAGCCCACAGCTGCTGGGGAAAGCAGGGCAGGCAATTAACTACTGGTGTCAGACCTTTGTGTGTCCCTCAGCTCAACTCTTATTTTCTTTTTGCCCTAGCAGGAGACAAGAAAAGTGAAACATCACAGACACAGAGGTCATGCTTTGGATTCACTGCCTTATGGAGCAGCATCTTCTTTTCCCATGTGAAGCCTACAGAAAGGAAACAGGGGCTTCACTTTGTGTTCTCACTGTATTTGTCATCTCCACAAGTTCAATTTTGTCTAGGATTCAGTCACCAATGAATAATGTGAACAAATCATTCTCATGACAGCACAGAAATAGAGACTCTTATGCATGCTTGGGAAGCAGGGGGTAAACAGGTGAAACTGGAAATCCCATTGTGTGGAAACATACATGTCTTTGCTGAAGGCATTTTTTAGTGTAACGAAGATTGACATTTCTTGAAGGTTTATGTTCTTAGTTGCAGCTACCAGTAAAGAAAAATCTCTTGGTGTATCAGACACTGCCTGGGGAACTAGCAGGAGAGAGAAAAAGTATGAGTGAAGTGGGCTAATACAGTGTGTGTGTGCTTATCCCCCAAGCTCTCTCCCCAAATATGGTTAATACAGGCAGTAAATAAAGCCACAAGGAGAAGACACTTCACTTAAAAAAGTGAAAAGCTTTTGGCTTTCCAAAGTTACAATATGACAGAGGAGGTGCTTCATGTTTTCTCCATCTGCTAATCCTAATGGCAGTACAGGACACAGAACAGCAGCCAGTGCAACTGGGATCCTCTGTGCAAACATTTCCCTTCTGCAGAGGACCTTGGTGAGGTGAGCTAAACACAAGCAGGAATGGGGACTTCCACCTGATTCTGAAAGATTATTGTCTTATAGCCTGATATAGAGTAGATTCACCTGCCTTAAATAAGATCATTACAGGTAGGACTCCACAGCAGGGGAATGGGAAGTTTGAACAACAAAGTAGTTCAGTGTGGGATCTATCCTTGTTTTCTCATGTAAAGATAAAATATATGTAGAACTCATTCCAGGATCACACACACACACACACACAAAAAAAAGTAGTTAAGCCTCCTGGTGAGTATTTTTAAAGTTCCAGACATTGGAATCCAAAACACACATTATCTAACAGTTAAAAAAAATTTGATTATTCTTCTGGGTTTTGTTGTATTTGCTTGAGTTTATCTCAACCCACCTAAAAGTCCTTGCACTTTTACCCTTTCAGTTCTGTCCCCCATTGCACGGAGCAGAGCCCTGGGTGTGTGTCTGTGTGGTGCTCAGCTGCTCACTGAGGTCAAATCACAACATCCAAAAAGATAAATCTCTGAGCTGTGGAATCCTGGGCACCCCACAGCCCACCACTCAAATCAGGTCACTAAAGACTGAGATTCTTCAAGTATTTCAAGATATTTCATAGAATCACAGAATGGCTGAAATGAAGAAGAACCTCTTGAGATTTCCTCTGCTGAAGTGGAGAAGGTGCCCAAGGCCGTGTCTGGTTTGGTTCTGAGTATCCCTAGGGATGAAGACTGCACAGCATCCTCAGACAGCCTGTCCCTCTTTCCTTTCTGACTGCCCTCACAGTGAAAAAGTTTTCCTTATGCACTTTCTTTCTGTATGAAATGTGCATGAGATCCTCTGTCGTAAAGCTGGTGAGTACCTAAATTCTTGGGGGAAATCACAGGGAGAAAAGCATGTAGATCAGTAAAAAGAGATTCCTCTGCTGCTTAGTGGCTGCTTATTTTAGTCCTAATCTTGTAAATAGTTTCTCATGTGGTAACTGGAAGTCATTTGCTCTATCAGGTTTCTGTAGCTAGATGTGCACTCTTCTGTAGGAAATAAGAGAACCTGCACTTTTAGATAACAATCTTCTAAATCCATTTTTAATAAACATAAAAAAATCATATTCTTAAGAAAAAAAGTGATTTGATAGAAATTGAATCCTACCATCAAGGATAAACAGCAGCACATTGGGGCTGGAGCATCCTTTACCCCAAAGCAAAGCAGAAGCAGAAAAATAAACCATATTTCACCTTATATTTGAGAGGCACTTGATGCTGGCAGTTGTTGTAAATTTTACTTAACAGGGAGGTACCATACTGCTGTGAAGAAGGAAACAATGATTATCCAGGATTATGATTGCAAGGTAATATTGGTCCTAGAGAGCCTGACACAGAGACAGGAAACCTCTTGGATAGTTTTCAACCAGTAACTATGTTTTCTTCACTGGGCTAATACTTCTTCAGCAGATTGCCCTGACAGAGCTGGGTTCAGCAGACATGTTCCTCCATCTGAAATCTTCAGATAGCACACTCCACTTCAGCAAACCTGCTGCACTTTAGAGTCAGTGGTGAAAGTGATAAAGGATGCATTTTTTTACACTTTTTTACATATTTGGCTAATGGATTATTGGATGTGTTCTTAGTTTTGCTCTGTAGCTTGCACAGTCCTATTTTATTGAGTAATTTACATGACATATAGGAGTTGTATTCCAATAGATATTTGGAGCTATTTTTCATGTTTTTTGATTTCCTCTTTTATCTTCCATCAGCAGAAATTCTTGTACCTCTTATACGCAACATCCACTCACTTATTTCAATTTACGCCTCCTGCTAAACAAAGTATTTAAAGAAAGAAACAATTGTTTTGAATAATTAGCATCGTTAATCCTTGCCTGTTGATACCTGGATTGTCACTTCAGCCCATAAAATTTCTTAGATTGCAGCTTTCATGCAATGCATCACAAAACACTTTGCAAATAATAGCTTAATGAAACATGAGAGAACAACAAATCATCACCAGAGCAAAAGGACATGTCATAAAATCTTTTTTGAACAATTCAAGTGCTATCAAACAATTTAAAACCAGATACAGCCTATCCTCCATGTACTTCTCAGCAGAAGGAAATTCTGTGCATGAGGTGCATACCAAGTAAGAGCTTTTGAACCATGCAGGATCAAGCAAACTTTTCTGCAGCAGATTTTCCTCTGATTTAAAAGGATGCTCACAGATATAAGGGGGAAGATTGTGCTTCCATGCAGGATTTATTTTCTAAGAAATATATGATTTATTCATATCTGAATTTAAGCAGGACAGGAATTTAAATTTTAGCCGTACCTAGCTAAAATCCTTAAATGTGGCTTTAGTTAAATCTGAGCACACCATCTTCAAAGTGGGGGAAGCAATTTTCAATTTGTGGGTGTCCTGGTGGAGCCTTAATGCAAAATAATCTGGGAGCTGTACATTCAAGGACATCCTACTTGAATGTGTAGTGACTTTAACCTTCAAATCTTCACATCTTCTAAATTTCAGGGAGTTATTTACAACCAATGGGAGAAAGCATGAAGCTCTTGTTCTTCTGAATCTTAAAAAGACAAGAGAGAAGGCTGAAAGTGACATAAACGTGCTCTTTCTATCTGTTACCTTGTGTGAAGGCAGATCTGAACCACAGTGATAGATAAGTTGTCTCTGAGTTTTTCTGCTTTGTTGAAAGAGGTGAAGCAGCCAAGATTGAGTGGCAATTACACCCTGGCTAAGCCAAAACTTGACCAGGATCCCTGATCCATTCTATTAAAACATTGATGTTGTGTATCTTTTTTATGGGAAGAAACTTACAAAGGGTTTCCAAATCTGAAAGATTTCTCTCTAGAAATAACTGAAAATGCTTTTGTTTTACAAGGCATGCTGAAAGTACTTCCCAGAGGCTGCAGATTGTCATAACTGTGGACAACCTTGACAAATAGTCCCATGAAGAATTGCAGTAGTGTCTGTGCAAAAATGCATGGACAGTATTTCCAAGTCCCCTGTTAGACATCAGTAGCCACCACTGAGCAATCTGCCTTCAATAAGACAAAGGAAATGGGAAGGAGGGATGCTCAGAGTGATCTCGTTTGTCTTCCCCAGCCCATGTTAGGTGTGATGAAGCCTTGCTTTCCTGGGAATGGCTGAACACCTGCTTGCCATGGGAAGTGGTGAATTAATTACTTATTTAGCTTTGCTTGTACATGAGGCTTTCCTTCACCTATTAAGCTGCATTTACCCCAACCCACGAGTTTTCTCACTTTTACCCTCCCCATTCTCTCTTCCATCTCACTGTGGAGGAGTGAGGGAGCAGCTGTGAGGGGCTGAGTTGCCAGCTGGGGTTAAACCAGAACATTATGACATATAACTGTTTCCTCATCAAAATTATGTAACTTAAACTGGAAAGTGGCAAGAGAGGGCAAGTCAAGAACATGTGGGAGTGCTGCTGCAACAGGGTTTTTTTGGTATTCTAAAGCATTTTCTAACACCACTATTGACCTGGAACAATTGTAGACCAGCTGGAGTTGGTTGTGAAACTTGGTGCAACAGATTTCAATTCAATTGAATTTTCTGTGAAACTGGTGGACATTTTTATTAACATTCCAGGACTCAATCCTCTTCTTAAATTCCAAGGAATCATAGGAGACAGAATATGCCAGAAATACACCAGCACAACACGTCAGTAACACAAGATGAAGGAGAACATGCACCCTATAACCATGAGTGGGCTCAAGTGCATTCAGCAGTGTGATATAATCTGGAGCTGGTGCTGTCCTCCAGAAGGGGTGGAAGATATAGGAGTAGCTGTGACATAACTAATATAAACAGATTTTCTACTTTTTTAGTTTGCTATTATATTCTCCACTCACACTGGGTACACTCAATAACTTAATCTACTTGGATTTCAGAAATAATGCCTCATTCCAAGCATAAAAGTAAGACAATAGGAGATAAAAAGCATTTTAACAAAGTCAAGGGCAATGAACTCAAAATGTCTATGATAGGGAGAAAATTCTTCCTTTTCCCCCCCCCAATTTGGGTTTGAAGAACGGTGTATATGTGTGTCCTTCCATTGAGTACCACATCAATTAAAACCCTTTATATTCTTTTCAAATTACTCTTTAAAATATATGAGATTCATCATCATCATCATCATCATCAACAACAACAACAACAACAACAACAAAAAGTCTTGAAATAAAGAAAAAGAAACTCTCTTTGTAATTAAAGTACTTCTGAAATGATTTGAAGAGCAACACACTGGAATCACAAGGGTGTGGTATAGGCACCTAAATCCTATCCAGCACCTACTTTATCCTGTAAATAGAAATTTGTTGGTGTTGATCCTTATCTTTTACAGGACAGGGAAGAAGAAATTAACATTGAATAAAAACTTCTTGTTTTCCTCTCTGGAGTGAAAAGGCCATTGAATCTTCTGTGTGACAGTCAGGCAGCAGCCGTCTTTCCTTTTACTTGCAGCGACTGCATGTCACACCACTTCAGGGGATTAGACTCATTATGAACTTGTACACAGAACTGAGAAAATAACCTCATCTATCATGTAACAATCCCAGTAATTATCTGTGCACCCAAAGCACTTCCCTTCCACCCACTTCTGCAGATGTTTCTGCATTTGAAAATACCACAAATTCCTATCTTTGCAGAACAACTCAGGTCAGCTTAGAGCATTGGCTCATCAAGCTTAATATTCTTTTTGTTTTAGGGGTCCAGTGTAGGTTTTAAGATGAAAGAGCAACAAATGATCCATATGACAACCAGGAAATTTCCTCCTGCCTTCTCTACCTGTTGACTTACATGTGTAAACAGGGCAGGAAAATGAAAAACAGCTGGGTACTAACAGGACTTCTCTAAAGCAGGCACCATGCAAATCACTCAGGTGGCAAGGTACATTCTCCATCACCACTGGAATGATCCATCACCTGTGACAAGCAACTGAAAATGGGTCAGAATATTGACATATCTGGGCTGGTTTGCTGGCATATGACCCCCAAACACACCATTCTCCTGCTGGAGACAATCAGGAGTGGTACATTCCATGTACATGTACCATGGCAAAAGCTAAAAGTGGGTCAGAAAATCCTGAATTCTCCTCAAAGCTCTTACATCCAGGGAAACAGTCTTTTCCTTGAGAAAGGGGTGTTTGAGCCAATAATCCTGGCTTTGTAGTGGCACTGCTGCTTGCCTGCAAAGCCTGAGGAGTGCCTTGCCAGCTGTGAAACAAATCCTGGGATGTCAGCGAAATCCTTACCCAGGCAAAGGTCTCATTGACATCCATGCCCACTTAGTCAAAGATGGTGCTCACTGGGATATGGGAGATATAAAAGTAAAGTATCTTTATTCTGCTCAAATTCCACCACATTTGGGGTGACGGTTGAAAGGGAAGTTAAAAATGGTGCAAATATTAAATAGGAGAATAAAATTAGAAAAAAGAAAATGTATGTGATACTTAAAAAGCAAATGCTTATTTTTATGAGAAACCCTAGAGACTTTACTTGAAAATATAAAATTTGTTGTTCTCTTTAACTGTCTGTT
>JAOTQP010001286.1:146011219-146030734 GCA_026413545.1 Cichladusa arquata | reverse complement strand
GAGAAGGTCACTCCCTATGGCTCTGCAAACTGTTTTATGAAGTCACTGAAAAGATTTCCTAGCAGGGAATACAAATCTTCTGACTCCCCATCCTGATTTAGCAACTGTCCACAACACCTCTTTTCTGTGTATGCTCCAGCAATCTGGGCAGGTGGAAAGTTCCTGGGAAGTACAAAGTTACAGGAGTGAGGCACTTCTGTGGAAGGGAAAGGAGGGTGCTGTGCCCTCGATGGGCACCTGGCCCCCTCCCTGGGTATCATCAATCAGCAAAATGTGGCAGCATTGGTCTGGTTTGAAAATGTCTGCTGTGCTCTGTGTCCTACATCTCACCCAGTCACCTCTCCTTTGCCTTGCCTGGGGAAAGTGTGTCAGCCACAAAATAAACACACACACAGTTCAGAGCATCCCACTTTGCATTCCTGTAACATCCTCCAGCAATCAAAAATTCACTTCCCCAGCCGTAGGGGAATACTCATTCATTTCTGTCATGTTGCAGATGCGGAAAATGATGTGTGCAGAGATGAAATGGAAGGCTGATCATGTGTCTTCCTCCTGCCAAGGGCTGTGCAGGAGTTACATCTGAGCAAGGAGAAGGATCTGTTTGCCTTGCAGTGTGTGTACTCACAGCTCTTGCCCATCCCTGCTCTGGCTGCTTCTCCCTGCATGCTGAACATGTTTGTCTCCAGCTTTTTGTTCCCCTCCCAGTTCTTCTTCCAGCATCATGTACCTGCACCAACTCACAGTATCTTCTGTACAAAATTCAACTGTCAATTCAACTTGTCAGTGACATTCCCTTCAAAGTTTCACATTGGTGTCCTGCATTAAATACATAAAAACCCCCAGCAAACCAACCAACCAACAAACCAACCAAAAACCCACAATCAACCCCAACAAAAATCAAACCCTGTTTCTCTTCAACATCTCCCTGTTGTTGCCATTGGAACAATTCCATTTGGTACCAAAGGAAAATCGCCAGTGATCAGCATCACCAGCAAATCCAGCAGTGTGTGCACATCCGTTTGGGTGTTCACCACTCAAATGAAGATCATGAATGCCAGTGAAGGAGTGGGACTCTAAAATTCCCTGGCCTGTGGTGACCTTTTTCTCTTCTTCCAGATCATATTAAATATTAATTTACTTGAACATATAGAGCAGGCACTTCCAGGCAGTTTGAAAATGTTAATACAATTAATTTGTCATCTTTCACTGTAGAGATGTTCTTATAGCTCTGCTACTAAAGATCCTGAGGAAGCAATACTTTGAATGTATGAGGTGACAGGGCTGTGTTGTATGTATTAAATAGCTCCAAAGGGCACGTGTCCAGAAAAAGATGGTTTTGCCAGAGAAAAACTGTATCCCAGTCCTCTAGTTTCCTTATGAGGAAACAACATCTCCAATACAGGGCCAAACAGCAAGCCTGGGAAGGTCCTCTCTGTGTGGGAAGGTGAGAGTGATCTCCACAGCAAAGTTGTGTTGCCCAGTGGTGAAAGTGCTATTTAAGAGGACAACCTCTGCACTACGGACCTTGCATCTACCTATGTACTGCAGGAGGGATGTGCAAGTGAAAACCTCATTACAGGCCAGGACCCCTCTGTGCCAGGTTTTGCAGAACTCAGACTGGCCCAGAGAGTTTATAGGAATTGGCATTGCAGTCTGCAAGTGCTGCTGTTACACTGAGCTGGATGGTTCAGGGACTGTCTTCAGCTCACGGGATCTGGCAGAGCTGACCCCTAAGGATTTGGGACAGGCTCTGGGCACTGTGGATGTGTTGATGGTTCTTTTGCACTAGCCAGTGCTACATGGCAAACACCTCTCTCCTGTTACTTCTCCACAAACCACCATAACATCACCAGCTCCATCCCATTTTGCTTTCAAGAGCTTAAAAGGTGACTATCAAGAATTACATGGTCACAGTTTTAAATTTAGTGAGGCTCCCCTTAGATTCCCTTAGATTCCATCCATAGGTGGAATCTCTATGAAAGCAGCAACCACAACATTTTCCATTAAGTTCAAGGACCATCTAAAACTCTAAGTGAACTTTCAAGAGAGAAGTCAGTGGCAAGGTACAGAGACCTCCAAAGGGCAATTAAGCTCATCCTAAACTCTGAATCCCTTTTCTTTCTGTTGAGGACAGAGGGACATCTGGACAAATACCTGTCTAGACTTTTGAGATAGGTTGAATTCTTTTGCAGTTCATTGCTCTTGCAATCTGCAAGGGTGCAAAGTAGCTATACAATGCCTACACTGTGGGGAAACCTCTCTATGTAGGCTCACAAATGGTTTTGATTCTGATTAAACATCTCATCAAAAGTGAACTGCATTAGCTATTCTTGAGGGACTCTGCATTAGAAAAATTCTAGCCCTGATGCAACCTCAGCTGTTTCTCCTCAGCCAACCCGTTGCTGTACTTAGAGAAAAGAGATTGCAGCTCAAGCCTTCTCCAATCTAATTTTAAATTAATTGGCACATGATCCCTTCTGGTCTCCACCCAGAAGGCTCCCCATATCATGTCCTAATCACTGTCTGGCTGCTACTCCCTCATCTTCATTAGAGTGACACGCCAGTATTCCTGCAGCCACCTTGTGCTGTCTGGTTTCAGGCAGTGACATTTAAGCTTTAATCCCAGAGTTAGTGGTCATTACTATAGTCTTTAATCATCATGAGAGACTAATGAGAGGAGATAATCCTTGTATAAATCACTGTGTAACAAGAAAAGCAGTTGATTTTTTAGAAGATTTAAAACTCAGAAGACATTCTTGGTCAAATCCAGAGGTCTGTTTACAATAATTTGTACTGAGAAAGGAGGAACTCAATTTGGTGTCCTGAATCCCCACAGCTAAACAATTAGACATTTTAATAGCACTTTGTTTTTCAATAACAGCACCTTCTACCTGAACATCTTCTCTCTTTGTACATGGTGTCTGCTCTGGAGCCATTTACTGAAATGAGTTTTATGTTTTCTCACCCAGACTTGATTGATGCTCTCATCCTGTTTAAAATGGAAAAGCAGAGGCTCTTCAACAGGAGCACCAGGTGACACCAGCACCCTGAACTCAGAGCCTCGTGGTCATGAGGTTATTTATCATATTTGTGCATGCTGACCCCAAAGCTGCCTGCCTTCTGGCTACCCAGGCACTGCCTCTCTCCCAGTGCAGCACCCAGGGCCTGAGAGGTATTGGAGTGAGCAGCTTGCCTGGCTTTTGTTGGAAACTCTCCCCTGTGCTGTGCTCCTTTGTGGCTTTTGGCAGAAGCCAAGGGTGTTCTGGGGATTTCTGGGTGCTGGAGAGTGTGAAGAGCATTTCATGTGCAGGAATACTCTAGATTTAATGTGCTTGAGAGTGTATGTGCAAAGATTTTGGAGGGTACCATCTGCTGCTTTTAGTAAACTGAGGCACAGAGGAGCATGGCTCCCTAAAACTAGCCCGTGCTCAGCAGGATGTCATAAGCATCTCTGCTTTAGGCAGGCAGTGGGGTTCAAAGCCATGGGCACCTCACTTCAGAAGCCCATTCCCATGATTTTTGTGTCAGGAAAGGCAAAGAGAGCTGTACAAATAACAAGGAACAGTTTTAGGACCTGTTAGTCACAGGCAGTGACACTTAACCAGCACCATAACTAAGACTTTGTCTCCTGCCCTCCCCTCCTGCCAATCCCATGCTCCTTTCGTGCAGTGACCAAGCAGAAATCCTGAAGACAGCTCCTCCCTCCTTGGGAGCTGGTCCTTTCTCTGCCAGCATTTCTCCAGGCAGCACTCAATCCCCCTTGGCACGTCCCAAGCCTCACTAGTGTCAGCATTGCATGAGCTTGATGGGAAAAAAGACACTCCAAACTCTGAAGGCTGAGAATTTAATTACTTCAGAAGTGTCTTTATGCCATTATATTCCCATTAAAATAATAATTTATCACTCTTCATTGTACTATTAATGATGCTTGAAAATAATGGGTTTGAATCAATACTTGCCCAGTGTAAATGTGGTGGAAGAGCAGGGAGGATCTTAGCAAGGCTGATTGCATTTCCATTATTTTTGGCTGATCTAGTGTTTTGATTGCATTCATCACAAGCTCCTGCCTTGCAGGTTTACTCTGCTGAGGGGCTCAGTGAGCCCCAGGAGTTGCAAGTCCAGTGATGCACATTGATGCATCTGGGGCACTTGAACTAAGGACACATGCAGTGAAGACTCCATCTGTATATATAAAAATCTTCCTTTTTTTGATAGATTCCCCGGCTGCCATGGTTATTGAATAGATTTAAAAGCAGCAGCAGATCCCTCCAGCAGCTGTAATATCTGGAGAGTGGGGTTTCACACAAAGTCCATCTCCCAATTCCCTCTACTCTGTGTGCAGTGGAAGTGTCTCTAGAACGTGATGGAGAGTCAGTGTGCAGAGCAGCAGCTCACAAAAACCCAGGAATATTTCTGCACTAATGGTACTTTTCAATGCTCTGATTGCTTTGATTTTGAAACCTTCCTCTGGAGAATGGCTGGGAGAAACACAGCCCAGAGCAACTTGAGCCCCACAGCAGGTTCCAACAGCCTGGCACCAGAGGGGCTCCAGTCAGGGTCTGTGCAAGAAGCCCCTCAGCACTTTTGGAGAGTATTTTGCAAAGGCATGAGAAATCACACAGTTTATTCTACTCTGGCACTAACCCTGCCTCTACCTGCAACTATATCCTTCAGAAGATTGACTAGGTTTTGCTTTACCAGTTTCCCATCCAGCCCAGTCACATCAGAATGTTTTCCTCCTTCTTTCCAGTCCCTGAGCCTCATTTTTGATTCTGAGTGTGGCAGTGCAATGCTAATGCTTCCACTGATAGAAGGCTTGGAAAGAGAGGCAGCAGAAGTGGATGGTGGGGGAAGATCTGCTGGCTGAGACATCAAAGCTTGGAATAAGGAACACCAGAGGCCTCCTGAGAGCATCCCATGGGAGAAGAGGCACAGTTTTGGTTTATGATTTACCAGACTGAGGAATACAAGCAATGCTGGTCTAACTATCTGGTCTGAGCAGTCATCCTCCTGAGCTCCATCTCTGTCAGCAAGTAGAATGAGCCAAGGGCTATTTCTGGCTTTTAGTGAGTGGCTGAGCTTTGCTTCTGTGGGTGAGCAGCGTGGCCATGTCCAAACCATTTGTTGGAAGTATTCCTTGCTCCTGCTAGCTCCAAAACAGCACAGCTTTGACTGGGAAAGGCTGTCAAAATTGTGATGGACATCATGGCAACAGGTGAACAGGGATGGGCAAGTCTTTGCCAAGGCCATGTTCAGTTTAGCCCTGCAAATGTGGGATGGTTTGTTGGTCTTCATCATCCTTTGTATGAGATCCAAATGAAAAAGGATTTTTTTTTGGCAGTGGAGACCTATTAACTAAAGCCTCTGACAGATACAGACCTTCACCTCACACTCAGCCTGGAGAAGGGGCCTTTGCATCATGTATTGTTTGTGTGAGTGTGAAAACCTCCAGGTGAAAGGGACCAAGAACCTTTGGGTTCAGCTGTGGGGTGGTGAATAGTCTCCAAACCTGGGAAACTATTTGGACAACCATGCTGCAGCTGGACATGGAGAATTTGAGTACACAGACAGGTAATCAAGGCTCTATAATATTTTTTAATTTTTTTTTTTTTAAGAGTGAGTCCTAGTTCACCTATTTCTGGTTTAGTTGACCTGGTTTTGCTTAAGGAAAAGTTAAACTGGGGAAAAGATGAACAAATTAAAGACTTTAACTTATTGCTTATTGCTGCTCAACTCAAGTTCTGTCCATTACATGACCTGATGTGCTTTAGAAACCTTTCAGCTAAAATTTGGGTTCAGCCAAATGCTTCCTAGCAACATCAACCCCAGGTAAATGACAAACAGGATGCTGCTGGGGCTTTGACTCAGCCAAATAAGAGTAAATTAGTGGCTCTGCTATTCACGTGTGTCTCTTCCCCCAATTTCAGTTAATTGAATGCAGGGAACAGTGTATTACATTTATTTATTTATTTCTTCAGTCCTTTAACACAGTTTGTTGAACATTGCTAAAATCAGCTGTCTCCCATTTCATAACTAGCTGCAAAGGAGTATTCTGTATAAGCAGACTTACTTCTTCCCACATCCATGGTTAAAAAGCAAATGAACCTATATATCCACATCTCCAAGAGAAAGGTTTTTTTCCCATGTGAAATCTGATATCCCAGATTTGAAGTACAGCTTCACTAAAGCTAGAGGAGAAGTTTTAGGAGGATGATGAAATATTTATTCCAGGTTCAGACTTTAAAGTATGAGCTATGGTTTTTCCCTGGAGTGTCCAGGGATACTTTGTGATGGTGAGAATTCAGGGTAAATGGGGTAGGGATATCTGCTTCATGCTCTCACATCTTACAGCCTGATTCCTTTCTTATGGGAAATATCTTTGAGCATTATGGGAAAATGCATCTTGATTAACTTCCCAATGTATAGCCAAGCTTGTCTGCATTCTCTATTTTTTCATTAGTCACTAACCATTTCTATTAGACAGAGCATTAGTTCCCAGATCATAAATTCAGGAGAGGAGGTGGTGTCCCTCCCTGCTCTGCAGTGGGATCTAATGGCTTCTTTGCTGCAACAATAGAGAAAGCATTTAAAGTAATGTCCCTTATGGATAGTCTCCAGCACATGGAATGACTTTTTTTTTTTTTTTACAGCACTCAGTATATTTAGCAATGAAGGAGAGAAAAATTCTGAGCTCTTCTTTTAGAAAGACCATGGTTTAAATAAAGCCCAAAACCATAGCTTTTTTCCCCCTTGTTCTTTTTGTGCCTTGTCACTGGAGTCTGTGGAAGGCAAAAATGATCATATGCAATTGATGAGTCCTCCCTGTCCTGTGCACAGCTTTACCTCACCCTAAAAAACACCTCTGCAGCATCACCTGCCTTCAGCAGATCCTGTGACTACTGAACACAGCTGCTGTTGTTTCTGACTGGAGTTACACTTCTGATGTCTCTGTGAACAGCAAAGCAAATACATATGGGAACAGCAATGTACAGAATTCCTTCCCTGCCATGTTAAAGCAGTGGGAGCAGAGAAGGTAAAATATTTAGACTCCAGATGTCTTTATTTGCCAAAATAAAAATTCTTGCTATAAAATATCTATAAAATGTAATTAAAATTGCCATTTATTTTTCTTACTGTTGCTAACATTGCTGGCAAAATTGAGTCACTCAGTGCTGCCAAATATAGCATTCCAGGTGTAAAACACTCTCAGATGTTCATGACATTTTGCACGTAAATACTGAGTCATTGAGAATGATCTGGTACTATCCATATGCCTGATACAGAAATACTGCCATGAGTGGGAGATCAGTATACACACACAGCAGGATAATGTTTGAGAATGAAAAAAACTGTGTTTCTGCATAGTTTCTAATAGAGTTACAGGACTTTTCATGTACTGATATTTCTCTCAAGACTTTTGCAAAGGAGGGTGACCACAACTTTCCATCCCCCTACTTACTGCTCCATCTCTGAGTAGCAAATTGGAGATTTCTTTGTCACAGTGTTTTCTTTCTCTCTCTCTCTTTTTTTTTTTTTTTTTTTTTTTTTTTTTTTTAATGTAGCCTGTAAAAGAGACTTGCAAACCTGAACTGATGACATCTCAATATACAGAAGGTTACAGCCCAGAGTCTGGTACCATTCTATTCCAGCCACCTTTTCAATCTGCTTTTTGGCTGCTGCTGCATTCTGCACCAGGCAGCAATACAGGCTGTGTTTTCAGGCATCATAATTTCCTGGAAAAATGGATGTGTTTCTGGAAAGCATTTGGGAATGGTGCATCCTGCAATCATGGTTGCCCTGGAGAGAGGCAGTGCTTGCTGGAATACAAGCCACTGAGCTGAAATTAATAATTTCTGCCTGACAGAAATGAGTGTCCTCACCAGTTACAGGAGGAAAAAACATCCTCTCTTGCCACAAGTGTGTGAGTTTGGTGTCAGGCTTGTGCTGGACCACACACTGTGGGCTGTCCTGTGCTTCAGTGAGACCCACGAGGGCCTTGGAGCAAGCTCAGGCACCTGCCCTGCCTTCTTGGCACCCCTGTCTGCCTTTCTCCACCTGATGGTTAAACCTCCCATGCTCTCTCCCACTCCTATTCCTCTCTCATTTGAACCAGTGACAACTTTTCATCTGCAGGCTTTGTCTTGCTCAATAAAGCAGTGCATGGCCAGATACATTATACCTGTTTAGAATGGGAAAAAGTTGCTTAATTTCCTGTTTCCCTCTCTGTCAATACACTGAATTGTGCTAATGCAACAGCCCTGACCTGCTTGCTGTACAGTTTTCTTTGCTTTCTCTCTGTTTTCTTTTGCTACAGGGCATTTCTTCTTGTTTCCATCTTTTGCATTGCATTGTTTACTCTGCATCTCCACATCACTTCTCCTTCCACCAATTCCTTCTCTTTTTTTTACCAAGTTTCACTTTCTGTTTATTCCTCTTCTTTCTCATGCCCATGCATTTCCCTGATGTCTTACCATGTGTAAGACAACTTCACTAGAGGCATTTATATGTGCTATCAAGACTTCACTAAATTGTAAGAAGGATGATAGAGTCTGTTTGAAAGACCATTAAACTGGAAACATGATTTTCTTATTTTGGAGGAAAGATAGGAGCACCTCCATTTCCCTGTTCAGTTCTGTGTTCTCATCTAACTCAACAAAATTAATGATTAGAAACTAGGATTGAAATACATTTATAAAATAAGTAGAATGAGAAGAGATGAATGAGAGGAATTCACCTTTCCACACTACAGAAAAATTAAAATCTGGCCACTACTAGCAGAATTTTGCATAACATCTTAGATAGTTCTTAGCTTGTAATCCACTGCCTTCTGGAGCAACTTGTGTAAGAGCTCTACTGTCCTTCAAGTTAAAAAAAATGTTGCCTGTTTTCCCTTTCCTGTTAGCTGGCCTATCTCTGTGCTCAAAACCACTCTGGTTTTCTTTACCTCCATGGACACCAAGAACAATGAATCAGAGTTACCTTGATATCAGCCTTTTAGACACTGAAGGTGATTAACACACAGTCACAGACCCACAGACCAAATGATTTCATTCCTTCTTCATCATCCATATTTTCAGCACCTGAATCACTCCTGTTGCCCTGGGCTCCCTGCAAATTGCCAAACTCTTCCCCACAGAGCAGTGCTGAGCAGCAGGCACAGTTCTCCTGCTGGAGCCTCCCCCCATCAGGTTCAGTGAATAATTCCCCCAGGGGCCCTGGATTAATCATGGCGTGTAAGAAGTCCCTGAGTGCCTGTACCTGTTTGCAGCAGTGCCACAGGGTTTGAGTACAGAATACAGGCACTGTGAAATCTGTTTCTGTGTACAGAAACACAGAAACTCCACAACAGTTCCCTGCAGGGACTCTCCAGGCTTGCATTAACAGCAAGTGCCTCATTTCATTCAAAAGTGAAGCTGTGAACAAAGGTGGAATTCAGCCCAGATGAAGCCCTACCTTTCTGTGCCCACAGACAGCTGTCTGCCTGTCAGCAGGGTGTCTTAATTTAGCCACTCCAGAGAAATGGCAAGGATTGAGTGCCTTAGGAAAGCCATCCAGGACTGTTGAAGCTGCGTAGGGAATATCACATCACCTCTGGACACCAGTCCCAGCAGGCAGGATTTTCACTAGGTTCTCTTTTGTGTCTCTGGGTACAACTGAGCTGAGCCCTGGTGTCTGCTGCAGGGTGAGCTGAACCTCTTGCCAGGAGCCACAGACTGTGTTGACTAAGGAGCCACAGAGTCCTGTGGAGGTGTTTCTGCTGCTGTGCAAGTCACATTTCTTTAGAGATTACATTTAATTTAGCTGATGGAGGTGCCTTCAGCACATGCCTTTACTGAAATCTGCCTCCCTTTGAGATGCCCTTGATTCCTCTCCCTGGCAATCTGCAGTTTACAGATCACAGGGCATCACTCAAGTGCTAAAAATATGCACAACCCCATGGACAATGAGTAATTCCCCCATTTGCTCTGCTCTGTCAGTATATGGGATGGCTCTCCACAGGGTACCCAGGGCTCAGCTCCATTGTCCACACATGGAGGATAAATGTGGTTTGAGCTGCCTCTGGATGTTTTTCTGTCCAGGAATATGTGCATGCTGTTTTCTCTGTGCACAAGGAAATGTTCTCCTTCCAAGAAACGCATCTGTTTCAGAGTTATTTATAATGCTGAGGCTGTATCATTCCCTTGGCACTACTGACTGGGTAAACAGGTACATCTCAAGGAAGCAGCACTGGTGCTTTAATCACCATTACATTAACTCAGAGCTGCAATAACCTGCAAAATTAGGCTACAAATGTTAAAAGAAAAAAAAAATCATTAAAATTTAAACTAAATGAAAAAGTTAGTCTACCCAGAGGAGGTTGCTGAAAGTCACGTAGCTGCATTTCTACAGCGTGAGAAGCTGGAGAAGTTACAACTTTAACAATGATGATGGAGCATATTTGTGAGAAATGTCAAGGATTTGTGTTTCCCTTGCTAAATAACATTGTCCTGTCTTCAGCTGGGTGGAAGCAATCTGTTTTTGACAAATCAGTGTTGGATGTTTCTTTATCACTTTCCTTGAGGTACCTATTTATCAACTGTTTCATTATTTGTCCCATTTTCTTTCCAAGCATCAAAGTTAGGCTGAGTCATCTGGATTTCACCTTTCTTTCCATGACAGCACTGTTTGCTCTTTTTTTCTCTCCTGCTACTTTTCCTCCACAAGATCTTAAAGACAATCTCTTATCATGCAGTGATTCCTTTTGGTAGTTACTGATGTATCCTGCAGCACAGCTCTTCAGTCCCCCCTGGCTTGCAGGCACTCCACTTACTCAAATATTATTTAACTTATGCTGACCTGCTCTTCTTTCTCTGCACCATTAATTTCAATTAAGTTGATAATCTGATTGTAGATGGTTTTTGTTTGTGGCTTTTTTTTGTTTTTTTGTTTTGTGTTTTTTTTTGCCTTTTCTCTAGCCTGGTTGAAGAAAAAGGCACTGTACCAAGTAAGAAAGATAAAGCCGTTACATAGATGAAGCAGCTCAGGTACACAGTTAGGGACTTACACAGCAACATCTGGTCTTGAATTACAGGGAGAAATTCTCCCCAGCCTAGATGGCTCCATTCAGCTGGAAAGGGTGCTTCTTCCTAAGCTAAAAATGACATAAAAACCAAGGAGGGTCTAAGCCTTTAACAGTGCTAGAAAAGAAGGGAGGAGCTTGGGTAAGTAAGGCTGGTGTGAGTCAGTACAAGGCTGACAGTTTCCCTGTGTCACAGAAAGTCAGGGAGACAAAGGTGTGGTGACAGAGTGAGATTTCTACCTCCAAAGGATGAAAGGATGTGAATTTATGAATGTGAACTTAACACCCTTGCACTTAGCCTAACTATGGTTGTCATACTTTGTTCTGAAAGCTTTGTGCCTTAAAGGAGCAAGTAAATAATGTTTTGTGCTGAAAGCAGTTGCTTTTGTCACTGCAGATCTATGCAGCCATTGGCAGCTAAAAGGCAATTTTACAGGGTCCAAGTACTTGATGGACCTATTTAAGCAGACAAAATGAGAACTTGCAGGCTCTGAGGAAGATTTTGGGCTGGAGAAGGATATTCAGAAAAACAATGCCAGTGTTTTCTTGGGAGCATTTTGGGGAGATGGGGAAGGAGTCAAGCCCTTCACCCACCTACCATGGGACTGAAAACCAGGGACAGCCCAGCTAAGAGCTCAGACTGATAAAATTGCATGTGTGTAGGGTGAGTTTTCATGCAATGAACACTCTTTATGCAAGAAAGACAGAAACAGTGACCTTGCACCACTCTCTCTAATCACACATTGGTATAACTGGAAATCACATAATCACAAAAGGGGTTGCGTTGGAAGGGACTTCAAGGATCTTCTAGTTCCAAAAATCCACAGTTGCCCAGTTGTGTTTTGCTTCAATGTGGATCGCTCTTTTAGACACCAGATTGAATTCCTCATTAAGACACTTGAATACTGATTCATTTGTTTCATAAAGACTCAAAGGTAATACTGTGGAAAGTTGCACTTGAGGCTGGGATATGTCTGTATCTTTGATTATCCCTTTATTTACACTGTGGACCTCTTGAGGCAGACTGTCTAGGTGTAAACACAAAAGGATAACAGTTTTGGCCCTAGAAAATTTAGAGTTAAATTTTTTTAAAATATTGTAAAAATTTTCATAATCAGTTAATACGCATCAGGTTTCAGAAGGATAATTTGCCTGGTTTTGAGCCTGGTTCATTATATGAATTTGCTGTCCTTGTACTATGAGCCCTCAGTGCAACAGCCTCATCTTAAATCCTACAGAGATTATAAACTCTTCAGTGCAAGAGAGACTTTTATTAGACACATATAAACCAGCAAACATTCTACTGGAGCCAAGAATTTCCTCTCCTTACTTCATTATGTAAACAGCAACAATAATAATGATGAATTGACTAAAGAATGTACAACAGAAAATAAGTCAGAGTAACAGGTTGAATTTAAAATTGATAACATGAATTTGATTATCAGCACAAACTCCTTACAAAGACACTGATCAGGATGTGTCACAGTCTCCCAGGAGAAGTGTTAAACCACCTGTCATTTGTGTTCTTTTTGGTCAGATTAGATAATATTCAGTGTGGAACAATCAATCCTGTATTAGTCCAATGGGAATGGACAATGATTTTCATCTGTAATTTCAATTTCAAAGATGGATAGAGTGCATTTCTTTGTATAGAAAGTACAGAAGTTTGTGAAGGGAGTTTTATGCATCTCCTGAGACAGCAGAGATTTGGCTGGAATTAGAAAAGCAGAGGGCAGGGGCAGGAGGGAAAAATGATGGTGATGCCAAGAGCTCTTTATATTCAACTACAGCTGGATCAATTGTTGTTCTACTGTTGTCCTGATAACAGAATCGAGTTGGTAAGGGATCAGACCTTGGACATTTTGTCTAAACAATGTGAAAAACAACAAGTAATGAGCAATGAATGCAGAGGCTCAGGCTGAAGGAAGCAGAGGAGATGGAAAAGAAATAGTCTGGCCAAGAATGTAAATTGGATGAGAAAAAATAAGCAAAATCCAGTTTAAGGTAGGAGAAAACAGGTGAGAAACACAATCCCATCAAGGTAAAGCTCTAGAAACATAGAGCAGGCCTGCCAGGGGTGTTGAGACTGCCAGGAAGAAAAGCTGCAGTACAGATTTCTCAGGTCTTTTGAGATGGGCACAGAGAAGCTGTGCCCTGATAACCTGGAGGTTAATCCATCCGTTCTAGTGGAGTGAAAAAAATCAGTGAAGAAGGTGGATGTCTGGTTTTGAGGACCAGAGTACAATTTATAAGAATAAATTCACTTTTCATCTCCAGAACATGGAGAAGTTTGTTTGTGCCTGTTGATGAGCAGCTATGGTTTGAGATATGACCCAAGAACAGATGTGGATGCATCTTGTAGATGTCCAGCTAGTCCAACTCTCCACAAAAGATTAGGAAAACAGCTCCAACAGATAACTGCCATCACAGTAGATGTGTTTGAGATAGTACTAAGAAAGAGCAAAATATGTGGATATCAAACATGGGGCATGTTGTAAATCTCCAAGCATCCCCACAGTGATTTCACTGCTGTTTGCACACTCATCAATAAAGACTTTGGAGGGGAATGGGTTTTTTTGTGTCAGCTCATACAGTCCCAGATTTCTCCTTCTGTGTGGGAAATTTGGAGGAGGATGGGTGCTTGCGAGTACTCTCAGTGTGAACATTGCTAAGGCACTCAGATGGAAAGGATGGGGGTTCAGCTTCAGTCCAGTGTGCCCTGGAGGCCACCAAACAGCATTTGAACAGGTTTTCAGGAAAAAGGAGAAAGCTGGAACAAGTGAGCATCTGCTTGGGCTTGCTAGCTGGTTTAGTTAATGAGAACATAGATGCTCTCCTTCCTCTAATAACTTAGTTTGAGTGTGATATCTTAATATTAGCATTAAGGATAATTATCAGCAAGTTATAGTTTCAAAAGAAAACACAGTAACATGGCAAACAGAAGAAGGCCCAATTTTTACATCCTTTTACTTTCTCAAAACACAGAATGTGATGTGGTCCAGCGAGCCCATTGAAGGAGAAACTCACCTCTGAAATGAGACATCCCCACACCAGTTAAAGCAGCACTGTAGGAGAATGAAAGCCTGGGGACAGCAGCCCATCTCCTGAGCATATCACACACACTGTACCAGCATCAGAGAGTGCTGCAGGCATTTTGACAGCAAAGGACAGCATTCTTTTAGAGCAGGGAGGAAGTTATCCAGAGCTATGTTACCAAACTGCAGAATTAGGTCAGAAGAACCCACAGCACAGAAGATCAGAGTGGCTTTGTGTCAACAAGGCTCTGGGCCAGCAGGGTCTCAGTTCTTATGCAGAGGGGAACAGCAAGGTCATGCCCCACACCAAAGGTTGAGTGAAGGCATCCAGGGATTCATAAGGCTGTTGACTCTCCTTCTGCATTCTGCAGTTACCCACACAAGAATGTATAAAACTAAATATTAGCACTGCCATCAGGCATGCAAGGAACTGCTTTGTGGAAGGGTTTCTGCTGCCAAACTGCCCAGCAGCCTGCCCAGTGCCCCAGGCTCTGAGCTGTGCTGTGAGTCAGGGCAAGATGTGGATGCAGCCCTGAGCAATCTGCTCCACCTGACCCTGCCTGAGGCAGGGAGGCTGGACCTGGTGATCTATAGAGGTCCTGTGATTCTGTAATTCTGGATACATCCATCAAAAAGTTCCAGGGAAACTTCCAAATCACAAGCTTGGTTTATTATTTACTTATTTGTTTATCTGGTTTGGTCTGTGGCCTGGGAAGTCTCATGCAAGGATTTTTTTCATACCTTGACTTTCTTCTCATAAAAATAGAAGAAAAGTACCAAGAACTTAATAGGTCCAGGAAACCAAATTTAATTTTTGGAGTTCAAGAAGTGTTTGGACAGTACTCCTGTGCACATGGTGTGACTCTTGGGGATGGTCTTGTGCAGGGCTGGGACCTGGGTTGATGATCCTTGTGGGTCCCTTCCAACTCAGCTCATTATTTGATTCTGTGATTCTGTGAATTTATATGCAGTTAATGAGCCAAAGTACATGATTTTCAACCTTTCAGTTCAGTGAGAAGTTTCTTGGTCAAAGAATTTGGGAGCTGTTCTGTGTAACACTTTCAAATTTATGAATAGAAATGAAAGAAACTGCTGCAAAGTCAGTGTCTGCTTCATGGCAGCCTGCACCCACACAAAGACTGGAATACTGTAGTAAGACAAAAACAGACAGAAGGAAGAGTTAGTTAAGAGGATTATGAGGTGAAATGTTCTTTTATTAGGTTTGTAATACAAGGAAAGGTATAATTTACAAGGGCGTGTAGTGACAGGAAAGGGGGGAATGGTTTAAACTGAAAGAAGGTAGGTTCAGATTAGAGATAAGGAAGAAATTTTTTACTGTGGAATTGGAGAGGCACTGGTACAGGCTGCCCAGAGAAGCTGTGGATGCCCCTTGAAGTGCTCAAATCCAGGTTGGATGGGGCTTGGAGCAACTTGGGACAGTGGGAGGTGTCCCTGCCCATGGCAGAGGATCTTTGAGGTCTCTTCCAACCCAACCCATGCCATGATTTTTTGATTCTGTGATTTACAGACACACAGAAATGCAGGAAGAGAATTGTATTGCAATGAGAGGCAGGTGGTTACACAGGAAGTTGAGAGCAAGGCTAAAAGTACAAGAAAGCATGGAAATGTTGCACAAAATTCTGTCCAACTAACCTTCTGATTAATCCATTAGATTAGAGAGGGTCTTTTGTGGTGATTAAAGGCTGCAGACACACACTTGGAAAGTGGGGAGATTTTAAAATCCTCCTGCTCATCCTGGGAGCTGAGCAGCAAGAGAGCAGCCAAGGAGCAGCACTGATGTGAGTTCAGCAACGCTTTGGTGGCACAGATGAGCTGATGGGAGCTGCCAGGGTTATCAGATGGCTGGGGCCTGCAAGTGGCAGCACCCCAAGAAATGTCTTTTCTGGAGTTTTCTGTGACAGGTCTTGACATATGTAGAGCAAGCAGACTTTGCAGCCTGGTAATTCTGATTTCTGCTGATACAAGTTGAAGCATAGGCTTTGCACTTCACTATCAAGGCTTAGTCAGTCCAGACTGATGTTTGTCTTGCCCAGGCTGAGCGGATTTTAACTTTGTTTTTTGAGCAGCAGTAATTTTCTAGCAGTCAGGCAGTTATGGTCCATGTCTGGTTTAGATCAGCTTCAGTTCACAGTGATAAAAAAGTTACAGTGCAAATTGAACAGCCTGTAAGTTTGAAATAAAATGTGGTGTGAAAGACTGCAGGCATGGGATGATAACAGAGATCCCAAAGTGTAAGCACAAATCTTAAAGAGCAGTCAGTGGTCACTGCAGAAATGCAGCCCTATGTTGCTCAGGTAAAGGCCAGTTTTGGAGATAACAAAAAGAGAAAAGCTGCAAAATGAGCATAATTTTAAAAAGTAAGGTGTTAAGAAAATGTATAAAAATAAACCCCAGCAGACCCAAAATTGAGGAAGAGCAAATTATCAGCATCAACATCACCCAGCTGCCAAAGGAGAAAAAGAAAACCCCACCAAAAATATTATACTGCCTGTGATAGACACATCTCAGGGTATTGGCAACATGTCCCAACCCACCTCCCATTCTTCCTGAGTAAAGATGAGAGGGTCAACCACAGGAGATAGACAGGCATTGAAAGAATGAGTACAAATATTAAAAAAATGAGTTTTGTTTTTGTTTAAATGATGAAATTTTTGACTGGATTAACAATGGAACTCCATGTCCCTGTGAGTTATGCTCCCTCCTTGCCCATAGCAAGACTCTGAGTGTGACAGCTTAGAAGTCCATCATCAATCTGTAAAAAGTACCAGAGAGTATTCTGGTTCTTTCTTTCTGGTTCTTTATTTTCCAGTTCCCTGGGCCTCACACTGGAGATGTGTGAGTTAAGTGGTGGTCTGGAGAGAGAGTATATGGGAGATTAAATCTGATCTGTCTGGACAACAGGGATATATTGTATGAAGTCTTAGCCAGCAAAAATTTACCTGTGCAGCACTCTGTTGCCTACCTTCCTGTCTAATTTATTGTTTACCATAAAAGTGTGAACTTTGGTGAAGGAGAGTGCCCTCTGCTTTTCCTCTTCACACCTGCTTTCAAGGTTCTCAACTTCTGTCTGCTGCAACATTTAGGCAGGAGTAAATTTTTCTTAAAAAGGAGGAGAATAAGTTCCCCTTCCTTTTGCAAGCAGTTCATTAAGTCAATCACACATAAAAAACTGCCATTGACTTGAAAAGAGAATTTATGTATCCATAATTGTTAACATAATTTTTGTACATAGGTGCAATAGGTCACCTAGACTTCATTTGTGCAGACAGTAACAAACCTGTAATTTAACATGCAGTGTGCAACAGATTCAGCTGAAATTCTCATTTTCATGAGAATAGAGGACTCTGATCGGATTTGTCAGTGATGTCTGTAAAGGTGCAAATGAAGGCAGAAAACAGAAGAGTTCTGCTCTGAAGAGCCACTGCTCATACAAGGATGTTGTTTGAAGGCAGTGAGATCTGAACATGTCTCTGAAAATTATGTATGGTTTTCTCTATTGTATGAAAGCAGCCCATAAGCTGATTACCCCCATCTCCATTGTATTTCAGTCTTCAGTGCAATTTGTCTTTTGCTATTCCTCACATATACTTTAGAACAAAATTGTGTATAGTGTTTCTTTTAAAAAACTACTTTTTTTTTCTTTTTAAATAGTCTTGCAAAAGCCTTTTTTCCCCCCACATAATCTTCTGAGAGCCATACCCACTTGTGCCAGAGGCAATTTCTGAATATTTAGTTTTCAAAGGCAGGTGAAAAGCCAGGGCAGAGCACTGGCTTGAGAGCCTGAAATGTGTCTGAGCTCTTGTTGCTCTGTGTGTGTCCACACAAGCATGAGCAAGAGAGTGAGAGTGTGGATATCTCACGGGTTTACTGCTGATGTTTCTGAAACTGCTGAGAGGAGTCAGCAGGAGTCACGTAGCAAAGGATCATAGAATGGTTTGTGTTGGAAGGGATCGTAACGTTCAACTCATTCCAACCCCCTGCCATGGGCAGGGACACCATCCACTATCCCAGATTGTTCCATCCAGCCTGGCCTTGGACACTGCCAGGGATGGGGCAGCCACAGCTCCTCTGGGCAACCTGTGCCAGGGCCTCACCACCCTCACAGAAAAAAATTTCTTCACAATATCTTGTGCTGGCTGGGGTCCAGCCCAAACCAGCACATACCTAATCTAAACCTCTCCTCTTTTTAGGACCCAACTCAGAACATATCTAATCTAAACCTCTCCTCTTTTTAGGACCCAACCCAGCACATACCTAATGTAAACCTCTCCCCCTTGTCTATCACTATCTGCCCATGTAAAAAGGTAGATCCTTTAGTAACCCTCTGCACTGACCCAGAGGTGTTGACTGCTGCTTCCACAATGCTTTTCAGACATTTTTAAGCCTGTATTTAGGAAAAAAGAGATAATTTTAATTTACACATCTGTGTTAATCTACACATTCATGGTAATTTACACAAGCTGAGGTTCACAAAAGGTTTTGGTGAAAATGTATTGGCATATCTTAATTATTTTTGTTTGACTCCCAATCTAGAGAGTCTGTTCCAAGCTTTGATTTAGGAGAATTTTAAACATTAATACGTAATGTTGAATTGCTTACTTCACCCCCTGAGCTGCTCTCATTAGAAAGAACAGTTGATTAAAATAACTGCTTAGGCATTTCCATCTTTCTTCTTGCTATTGAAAACTCCCCACCTCAGCAATTCCCTGCCAAATGTAAGCACATATCTCTGATCTGTTCACTTCAGTGTGAGTTAGTGAACTCTGGACCGAAAAACAGAAAAACACATCAGGGGTGAAAAAGTACGTAATTTTAAATGAAAATATAAATCAATAGCCCATTTTCACAGGGATTGAAGAACTTGTCTTATGGACTGTTATCTGTGGAAAAGGACCCTGGCAGAGTAAATAAAAAGTCCTGTAGCAAGGAACATCTTCTCTTAAACAGCTAGTTTCCATAGTGCTGTGCTTAGCTCAAATCATCATGTTAACAGAAAAATGCAGTATTTTATTTGATTTTTATTTCCAGAAAACTCATGTATCCTAGTTTTGTTGCTTTTTTAAAGTGACACTGGGACTGCTGAATCTTTACAGCCATTAAACATCACTGTCTGGAAGGATCTGTTAAAACATAGCGTGGGAAGTCATTCTGGTCCTTCTGGGAGAGCAAAGCCCTGGGAGCCTTCAGGAGCATCAGCTCCTTGCTGAAGGCAGGGCTGGCTCAGGATTGCATTTTCCAACATTATCGTGCACCATCCACTGCAATCAAGATAAAATAATAATAATAAAAAAAAAAAAAACAAAAAACAAAAACAACAAAAAACCAAACCAATGGAAAAAAAAAAAAAAAAAAACAAAAAAACAAAAACCAAACCAAATAAAAAAACTTTTGTGACAAGAA
>JAOTQP010001286.1:145982177-146011130 GCA_026413545.1 Cichladusa arquata | reverse complement strand
AAAAACAAAAGCAAAAAAGCAAACCAAAGGGGGAAAAAAAAAAAAAAAAAAAAAACAAACCAAAGAAAAATTATTTTTGTGACAAGAGTGAGGCAGAATCCAAAGGGTTAGAAACACAGAGTCCACACCAGGCAGGGAGCTGGAAGGCAGCATCAGCTGGGCTGCCCAAATGGCTGCAATTAACCTCCTGTTGAGACTGGTGTGGATCACCTCCCCTCTGCTGCCTCCACATCCTCCCCAGACTGCATTTTCTGTTTGGGTTGTAAATGTTTGAGAGGCTGTTGTTCAGTGGTATTTAGACTCTGCCCAGCATGATGGGACCCAGGATCTTTCACAAAGTCCTGGTGGCCAAATTGACCACAGGAAGGTTGGGATTTGCAGAACTGATCCTGCATCAGCCAACAGCTGCAAATTCAGGCTCTGAAACCGTTCTTGCTCTTGGTGTTTGGGTGTGTGAATTGCCTGAAGCTGGCCTTTAGAATTTGGTATGGCTTTGAATTTTTCATTCCTGGATGAAAATGTCCAAGAACAAAAGTATCATTTGCCCTGATTTTCCCAGATTGATAAGCAGACAGAAGGGACATGTACTTAAGCAAGTAACTCTTCAGAGTCATAGTTGGAGGAATATTATGAGTCCTGTTTGTGCTGCCCCAGGTTGTTTGGAGTGATGTAGTTTACTGTGGTTATTACTAAAAGTCAAAGCTCAGCTGCTGCTACTCAGAGATTCCTGCAGCTCCCCTGGCTTCCATCTCTGTGGCAGAGTAATCTTCCTAATCAGTTGATGCCTTGAGAGGCATCCTGGAACAGAGGCTAGACAGAGTTAAAGGAATAGATCAGGTATTTATTAAAAGGCCTTAAAGGATACACCTTGGGCAGTACGAGAGCCCAGCCAAGGCTCCACCCAAGATGGACAATGGGTCATGAGTTTCCACACTTTTATAAGTTTTGGTTCATTCACATATTGGGGTTAATTGTCCAATTACAGCTCCAGGTTATGCAGTCCCATCCTCCCTGATTGCTCTCCTCAATTCGCTGTTCTTTGCACTTTTTGGGCCTGAAGCTGCAATGGTGTCCTTGGTTCTTGGGCTGGAAAAGGACTGTTTTGTCTGACTAAACTGTGAGGAGAACTTGCTAAGACTTTATATGAAGTTCAGAGTTGTGTACTAATGCAGTACAGAATCTGGAAAATATGAAAGCTAAAACTTAAGGCATCACAGTGTTAGATGAGGAAGGTGGATATCATAGCTGGAAGCATGATGTATCCTCCATTTATTTGCAGAGAAGATTATGGACCCTTCAGAATAAATAGTGTATAGGGAAAACACTGGATATTCATTTATCTCTTTGTAAAACACTCCCCTAAAAAATCAACAAAGTATCTTCAGATTAAGATCATGGACTCTTCAAACCAGAAGAGAGAGGGCACTGCTCTCTCCAGTGGCATTAGTGACAACAGACATTGTCCTTGGCTGTATAACTGAATTGTCTTCATGTACAGTCCCATTGTGACCAGCAATCCAGGCCTGGCAGGTTGCACTTTGAATAGCTGGCTTCAGTATGGAAAAAAATGTACCCAAGCATATTTCATTTATTAGTGTGCATTCAGCCTGATTAAATTCCAGAATGTTTCTGAAGTTCTCATCTTTCCTTGCTGGATGTCTGCTACTGATTTTACCTGTTTCTGCTGGTGCTGATAAAAGCCCAGCTCCTGTAGCAGTTCAAGTCAGAAACAAAAATAAATAGGCTCAGGAGCCACTCTAAGGCTAGACTCACTGGTTGACAGCAATTGTGAATATGTTTGCTTGCCACAGTAGAATGGTTTAGAAAAACACTGGAGACAAGACTGGTGCAAACATGACTTTCATCAGTACATCTGCGGAGAGGCTGGAAATAAGCACTGACATTGCTGAGCATCTGTCAGTGGGTACATGGAGGCGTTGGCCAAATGGGAAACATCTGCATCTTCTCCAAATGAGGATCAGTGGGAAAAAAAAAAATTGAAATTCTGAAGATCAGGCTTTTCCTTTTAAAAGGAGGCAGCACAGACCAAAGCACCTCTGCACTGTCAGGAGATCCCTGTAATTCTGATGACCTTGACATGGGACTATGTTATGTGAAAGCAGTGCCTGGGGGGGCAGGACAAGGGAAGGGGACAATGCAGAAGAGCTGGGAATATGTGACACTGCAGGGCAGTTAAACAGCATCAAATAAACACAGCCCAAAAATACAGCAAACTGTGCTGGTTTAAGAACTTTGGAAGGACCAGCCTAAATCCAGGTGCCCATCTTGCTGCAGCAGTGCTATCGAGCAGCAGGAGGGATTCATGCCATGCCTTCAACTGGTGCTGTGTAAGGACTGCTGGTGGTGAATGATGAATAATTTAAGGAAAGATTTTCCAGAGTGAATCACAGAGAACAGAAAATACTATACAGAGTCTGATAAGTGGCAAACAGCAAGGTCTTGCAGAATGGTTTTGAAACAAGTGAAGAGATAACATGAACAGAGACCTTGAATTAGACACTAGATGCTGTGTTTGGCAATGTACCATAAGTTTTATGCAAGTTGGATAAATCAGCAAAAAATGTGTCCTTTAGATTAACTTTCACTAAAATGTGAAAAGCACCCCTCTAGAGCTTAGTCTGTGCACCTCCAAGTGAGACCTTGACCCAGTGGACACATACAATTAATTTAAAATGCACTGTGTATCTCTGTTAACTAATTTAGTCCCTTACCTGCATTAAATGTCATCTCCCAGATGTCATAGGCTGGGTGATCTTGTGGCTTTCATTCCTCACTCACGTTGCCTTGCTCCCTTTTGGCACAGAGCTGGGAGTGCTGTCACTGGAATTAGGGCTGTTACAGCTAGCAGCACTTTCAGCATGATCTTAGAAAAGTTCTTCTACTCCAATGAGTGTTCAAAATGTATCTGAGTGAGTAAGGTTTGATAAGGCACCTTTCTCTCAACACTCCTCACTGTAGACTATCAGATTTCCCTGGACTTAGGCCCCTCATCAAGCACTGAAATTAGGATATAATTTAAATGACTGGGCTTTCAGAACCCAAACATACCCAGGAACCCCATCACTGGTTCTGCAGAAAATCAGACAGTTTCTACTCAGATGTTGAAACACAAATGTGGAGCATTATTGTGGGAATCAACACCCTAATTTCAGGGCACATAAGATGTGAGTTTTTTGGGATCATTTTCCCCTGTAAAAAGAGAGCAAATACAAGGTAAAGGGCACAGAAGAGAAGCAAGAAAAATCAAAAAAGTGCATGATGGGTGAAAGATAGATGGAGGAGGGGGGTTCTTTAAAGACAGGTACTTAGAGTACGAATACTCCTCTCTTTAAAGAAAGGAGTAGAATACAGCACATTCACGTGTGCTTTTTTTGGCATTGAATCTGTTCAGTCCCTAGATGCCTGCAGTAATGCTGATCCTAATCTCCCACTTATCTCTCTGTGAGATTTCTAAGCCTTTCAGTTCTCCTGAGCAAACAAGGCACCTGGTGCCTTCATTCCCTGCTGTAGCAGGTTGAGTGAACCCCTCTCATCAGGAGAAGGAGGAGGAAAAGACATTTTTGGGAATGATAAAACAAAGAGCAAAGCAAGAGCTGCCAGGGAGGCTGGTAAGTGTGGAAGTGATGAGCTTCTTATTGATTGCACAGGAGTGTTGCTTGGAGAGATGGCTGGAAATTTTTACCTTTGGAAACATTCTGCTGAGAAAGCTGAGAAGACAGCAGGAGCCAGTGCTGATAAGAGGGATCAATGCAGAGCATGGGTGGAATGAGGTTATTAATAAGTAATAGAATTCAACTTGGGAGCTAATGAAATAAAAAAAAGACATTTTCTAGTTGGGGCATCTCACAGGCACTTGATTGCTATAGCAATGGCAATAGAGAGATTAGAAACAATGAACTGTACAGCAAAAATGGGCTGAAAATCCCTCCTCGTGGAAGCATCTAGTTAAAAAGAATGGCTAAAACAGAACAGTTTTCTAGAAGAGATGTATTTCAGGATACTTAACAGGGGCTGTGAACAGCAACCTGTGATTTTTGGAGCATGTAAAAATTGAAAATTATGGTTGCAAAAAAAATGCCAGATAAGTTTGCAGTCTCAATCCTTCTGGTTATTATGAACAGTGTGACAATTTCACACAGCTGGAAACTGGATGCTTAGGCTCTACAGATTTTTTCATCTGCAGAGACTGTCTCCCATTATACAGTATGATCTTCCAGCCTTTGCCATCTTTCCCTGAAGGACCACTTGGTATCATCTTCAGAGGAAGAGGCCTGTAGCTGTGAAAGGAAGGTACTTCCCCTCAACTTCATTGAATCTAACAAAGCTGAAGGAGGGCAGACTTAGCCTGGATGTCAGGAAGATTAGATATTAGGAGAAATTCTTTACTATGAAGGTGGTGAGATGCAGGAACAGGTCGCTCACAGGTTGTGGACTCCCCTTATCCCTGGAAATGTTCAAGGCCAGGCTGGATGGGGCTCTGAGCTACCTGCTCTAGTGGGAGATGTCCCTGCCCATGGCAGGAGATTGGAAGATGATCTTTAAGGCCCTTTCCAAGCCATTCCATAAATCTATGAATGTCTAGTCTTCCTATTCAGCCCTCTAGGATGAGTGCAAAACTCACAGAGTTTTGCAAGAGAGGAGAGTTCTATTAAAATCTTAAAGATGTGTCTACAACTGTTCTGCATCCTTTCTCATGACATTTCTTAGAATTTTTCTAAAAGTAAAGCATGCTTTTAGCTTGCATGATGTATTTGTGTTGAGATCTCCAGTATTTCTGATAGATTACATAATTGCTACTAAAATGGACCAGCTTATCCCAACACATACATAACTCTAAAGCTAAGCTGCTAATAATAACCACCATCAGCTTTTCACTAGCAGGGAAAGGATTCAGGAGAAATTTAAGCCTGATTTGCCTAATTTCCTTAAAGAGATCACCAAGATCAATGAATTGAACAAAGAAATTGTTGGGACACAGGTGAGAATACTGGTCTTATTTCTGCAATATGAAAATGCAGATAAGGAGGAAAATCCCCCACGGAGGTGATTACACACAGGGGTTTTGTAAACTTGGGGTCCTACTGGGTGGTTTTCCAAGTGAGGAAAGCATTTCAGGTGCTTATTGGAGTAATGGGGAAAGAGCTGGAATTTCTATTCTAGTTTCAGTCATGCTGCTTTCCCAGCAATTGGGAGAGCACTCAGAAAACTGTGAGGCCTGGGGTACAATGCAGAGAGGGAATCTGTGTGGCAGAGGGTGTAGGGCATGTTCTCTGCCCAAACTACACAAACCTTCCACAGCTTGTGAGCATAAAGAAGCTCTTCAGGACTGTGCTGTGAGATGAAATTTGCACATCTGGGATGTGGGGTGCTGGTGGCTTTGCAGGTGTGTGGTACCATCTGAATTCTTGGATGCTCCAAAGAAGATTGGTTGTGGTGCTGCTATCACAACACAGCCAATGGCAATGGTCTTCTGGGAATGTTTTCTCACAAACTGGCAGAAGTTAAGACCATTAGACAAGAACAGCTTCCCCCATGATCCACACACTTTTCAGTCAGCACCTTATTTTCATGAGATGATGGTTTGATGTTAGCCTTAAGACCACAGCAATATCAACCATATCAAGACATGTTAAGTCTCTTTATGCTCTTGAGTCTGAGCATTTGGAGATTAAGAGCTGATATCTTCTGATTCCTTCCTTCCTTTTTTTTTTTTTTTTTTTTTTTTTAATCCATCATGATGGAGTGGACCAAATGTCCTGCAAGGCACCAAGAGGGCTTGATTTTTAATTATTTAAAACAAGTAAGAGATGTGACTTAAGCCCAACATTGGGCTGGTATAGACAAGAGGAACTAAAATCCCAGTGTTTAATACAGAGTTTATTCACACCTCCACTATGTAAGGGGCTGTTCATTGCTCTAAAGTGGCTGAAGATCACCTTGAATGATGCTGACAACCTTCCCTGATTCCCTTGAATACCTTCACCCTTGATTCAACAATTCCTGGGAGGGAGATGCTTAAAAACAGCCCTGACCAGGGATTTGACTGAGGGTAATAAGATACACATTGTACCAACTATTTAATCAAGGCAGCAACACTCCTATGGTCTAGCTGCCAAATGAGATGTCTAGACAGGGAAGTGGGCTGGGCAGGATGGGAAATGAGTAATAATTCAGACCTGAAGCTTAAGGATGGAAATTAAGATAATTAATGGCAATAGCCGTGGAAAATGTAAGGTATACAGTTTCTCAGGTGAGGAGCTCAGTCAGGGGACACAGTGCAGGGCCATGAAAGAGACAGAGAGCAGGAGGAGGACCCCAGCTTGATCAGAAGATAATGTCAGGAAACAAATATTGATTCAGTGAGGCCTCCTTGTCACAGGAATGATGCCCCTTCCTGACTCACTCTAGGCTTCTCCATGCCTCTATTCTTGTCTATCAGAAACATAATTGTCAGGAAGGACAGACAGCAGAAGACTCCATTGAGGGGGACCCTTTCCCCTGAAGATGTTCCATGGGATGGGGAATGAAAAGCCACTCCTCCTCCCCAGCTGCTGGGTTCACATGGGGCTTTGACAGCTGCCCCATGTGAACCCTGCTCTTGGCAGGGGGCAGAAAGGTCCCTTCCAACCCAAACCATTCTGTGACTCTAGGATTGTGTGATTCTATGTATTTGTGCTTTCATCTCCTTTTCTGGGTTACTGATTGAATGTGCTAATAGCATCTAAAGCTATCGAGAGGAGCTGATATTTAGTTATTATTCAAGCCTACAAGAAAGGAAAGAAAATGTATTTGAAGATGATTAGAGAGTTCCCCTTCTGCCCCCTGCCTCCCTAAGAATCTGCTGTTAATAGCTTTAACTTCCCTTCCCATTATGCTGCGATAGGATTTGCCTTTCAAAGCACTCCGACTAGATAAGACAGTAGCTGCTGAATTAGAATAAGCAATACAGGCACACAAAAGATATGTGGGTGTGCCAAGACACACGACCTTGATGGCTAAGGTAGCCCTCATCAGAGGAAACAAATTCCAAAAACCACTCCAAACCTTACAGGGAGGAATTGCCTCCTTCTCAAAGTAAATTGCAGGGACCAGGAGCAGAAGTTGTGGTGGGACAAAGCAAGGAGAGCTACAGACCTGAGGCTCAAGGTCCATGAGCTAGGAACAAGAGGAGGTGCTAAGCAGTGCTAAGAGAAAGCATCTGAGTCTTTGGGAGGCAGTGCTGGTTTGGGTGACTTTTGAAGCTGAAAATAAAACTGTTGGTATAGACAGAGATATTTTTAACAGACCAAAGATGTTCAAGCTACAGAAACTAATGAGTGCATAGTTCTGATGAGGAAAACCCTATGTTTCTTCAGAAAATCAGGGGGAAGCAAGATTCTACTGACACTTGAATTTGAGGCCTTGCATGGAATTTTGAACAGGGACAGGCTTCATATTCACTTTTCTTCACTTTTAAGAACTCTTGAATGGGTTGTTTGCACATATGTAGTGGGTGAGCTTCACTGGATCCTCAGCTGAGGAACATATGGAATGCCCAAGAGGAATATGTGTGGGAGGTATCCTTTTTCCTTAGCCACACGTAAAATGGGCTAAAGTACAACTTGTAGAATTGTCCTGGTGGATTTGAAACAATCCCATCTTGATTCTGCCTCTGAAATCGAGGGCAGTATCATCATTGAATATAAAAGTGAGCAGAATCAAGGACTTCTGGGATCTGGAAGGATTTCCTAGGGTAGAGCTCTGTGTTACAGTACAGGCATCTGACTTTGAACAATACTGAAGATTTCCTTGCTGCTTTACTTCTAAAACCCACCAAAGTGAACAGAAACATTTCCACTGAGAGATTAATTTCTGAGCACAAGGGCAGAACAAACCCAAATTTTTAGGAGGGTCTTCAAACCTATAGATAATACAATTGCCTGGATTGGTGTTATGGACCATACTGGAAAAGCTCTAACTTTAAGCTGTGCTCTCCAGGAGAGCTGAAATTGTCTCCATGACCAGCTCACATTGCAGAAAAGATCCTTGTGCCTTTGAGGGACAGCAACTTACCTGGAGAAGCACAGAACTGCCTTAGTCCTGGCATTGTGCTGGAAAGCTGCTGTTTTTCCAGTATTTGTTTGTGCTGTGCAGTGAGATGTGTTTAACACCCATGAGAAAAGCTGTTTTTCTTTACATCCTAACTCCTGAGTGCAAAGCAATCACAATAAGAAGGAGAAAAATAAATAAAATAGTGGGAGATTACTACAGTCATCAAAATTCCTATGGAGCTGGCAAGCTGAATTCAGAAATTCCACAATGAAATTAATAGATCTTCCTCCCACATGAACACTTGGACTAATGGGGGCATCTGCAAGTAAGGACATCCTATTCATTGGCAAGGTCACTGGAATGTCACCAACACATAAAAATTCAGATGCTTCCAGGCTTGGTGGATTAGGTGCTTATTCCAATAACTTGGTTCCTTGTATGTCAGGAGACAGAGTGGGGAGCCAGTGCTGTAGTTGCAAGCAGCTTTTGTTTGGTTTAAAATTGGTTGTCTTTTGGCAAATGGTTGAACACAGTCAGAGTGAGGCAAAGGGTCTGTTTGTGTTTCCAGATTTAGTAGAATCAGCTGCTAAGTGTTGAATCAAAAAAGCAACTCTTGGCTGATGGACTAGAAAAGGCTTAAAAGCACAAGTGCCAAGATCTCATACCTCATGATTCAGAAGAAATAAAAACTGCTGCTCTTCAGCATTCAGTGGTACATTAAGTGTCTCCAGGACAGCACCAGTGATCCATGTGGGCAGGATCAGCAAATTCTGAATGGGATATTCTAAGATTTTTGGTCCTGAAACAGGACCAATTGCAATTCTTGCAACAACAGCTCTTTGACACGCTAAAGAGAGGACAGAAGAAATGCAGTGAAGGATCTATTAAGTCTTCAGTAACCTTTCAGCAATAAGCTAGGTAGCATAATACAGCTTAGATCCCTGGGCTCCTAAGGATGAGGAACAATTGCTTGGTGAAATTTGATTAGATTAGAGATTTATTGGATTTTAAAAACCCATCAGTATCCAAGCCAAATATCTCTGCAGAGGTATTTGTACCCACAATGCATGAGTAAAAAAAACCCAAACAGCACAACACAACAACTCTCTCCTTTTCTGGATGGTGGGATCAGTAAATGATACAAGATCCTGAAATCTGATCCAAGAGGCTCTCAAAAGCTCCTGCACTCCCCAAAACTATTGGCTGAATGTTGTGCCGGAAACTAGACCAGAAAGTCAGTAAGCCCCAAGAACTCTGTACACCACAGGGACAAAATTTTGAAAGGGTTTTTGGCTCCTCATTGCACTCTGCTTAGCCCATAACAGAGCACCTGGATGGAGCTCTGAGTGTAGTGCAGTTATTAGGCTAATTTTAATTGCACTTCTACCCTGCCAGGGAACCTATCTGGTTTAATTATGGACTCTAAGGTGCAGGTGACACAAAATTGCCCAGTGGTCTCTAGTTACCTTAAGGAGCAAATGGGGTATAAATTTAATTCTCAGTAGCTCATGGATAAATAATCTCCAGTTTTCTCCAGCTGAGACAAATTGATTGGGAAAGGTCCTACAACATAACTTGTCTGCCAAAGCTCTGCCCATGTGCTTGAACCACTCCAGAGAACTCCTCAATAGAGAGACATGAAAAAAAACTTATCTTTGTGTTTGGATTATCTTCTTCAAATTGGGGAAACAGCCTGAAATTGCTGTTCTGCTTGGTTCCATTTGATCTTTAGAAAGGTGCTTTACCCCCCCAGATCAAAAATGGAATTCTTTTGTGGCAAATGTAAAGTGAAATAATGCTAAGAGCAGTCAGACCCAGTGAAGTCATTAAATCTTCTATACCCCAAGTCAGCCTGGTTTTGAGAGGTTTAAATGATGCACAGCAGGTAATCCCATCCTTTAAATCAAAGGAAATGCCTTCATTTACTCTAAATCATAGTGTCTGGGAAGGTTGGGATCCCCCTGCTTAGGATTTTTGAGGGGATGTTCTCTGGCCAGAGAGGCTTTTTATTGGCAGTGGATAATTTTTTGTGGTTTTGTTCAGTGAACAGTGGTTCAGATTTTGGCAATGTCACCATGTAATCATGCTTTATTTGATTGAGAAGACTTGAAAGGACTTTGCTCCTATGGTAACAAACTTCTAGCTGGGATTTTTCTTAGCTTTTTGAAGGTGCCATTAACCATTGTTCCCAGTGGCCTGCTTCTCTCTGTGACTTTGGCTTTCCAAGACTGGATCTCAAAAATGTCAAGGTTACAGTGGGCAAAGAGAAAGTGAGTGAGTGACCGGGAAAATGAGATCAAGCCTTTTTCCATCTTTTCCCTAATCCTGGTCTGGATTGAAGCAACCCCAGCAGTAAGAGGCTGCTGTACATCCTGCCAGCCTCAGTGGCTGCTTGTGGAGGAGGGTGTCAGCAGGATCCTCTGTGCCCACCCTGGCTCCTCTGTGCCCTGAGCCCCGTGGTGAGCAGAGCTCTCGCCGCGCCAGCTGCCGCTGGGATCTCCAGTGCTCCTCCAGACTTCCTCTCTGTGCCTGCATCAGCCACCCAGGTGGAGTTACAGCTAAGATTTTGGCAGTATCTGCAACTCTGAGGCTGTGTTTAAGGTCACATTTCTGTAGCTGTGCTTGCCTTCATTTAATCTTGTTTGCTCTGACGTCAATGCAAATGCAGCAGCAAGCCCAGGCTGTTAGATGCTCTCTCTATTATTATGTTTTTTTCTCTCTTCAATCACTGCTAGCTTCTAAAGATTGAGTTAAAATTACTATGGGGAGGGGTGGGTTGTTTTAACAGTGCAGCAGCTATTGTTTTGCCATATTCTGCCCAAATACTTAATAATTCTGTTCAATTGATTCTTGTTGTAACAGCTGAAAAGCTGAGTTCAGTGTGAGCTGTGTGTGCCTGTACCCTGGTGTGATTCAGCCCTGAATGCTTATGTATTAGCCCTGCCTATTTTATACATAAACAATTTACTACCTTCATATGAATCAAATTTTCATGACACAGATTAATGAATTCTGCCTACCATCTGGAACGTCCTACAGCAGTCTCCAAACGGTGCAGGGATCCACATGTCATTGAAATGTAGCCCTTCCCAGATCAGAGCACAGAAACTGAACAACACTGCAGCACTTTGGGACCACTGGGCAGAGTGGAATACACCAAACACTGTCCTGCTCAAGCCAGAGATAAATTTAGGTTGAAAGAGGTTATAGTCATTTTCTCGAGCAGTGCAGCCAATTTAACAGACTCCCAATTCCTGAAAGATATCTAAAGGACATCCCTTGATTGTGAGGCTCAGAGATATTCAGTGACTTGTGTCTGGCTGTGGACTAAGTCCATACAAAAGGTAGAACAGTTCCTACATTCCCTGCCTGCCACTGCAATCCCTCTAAAGCAGCCTCTGTTTGAAGAGCAAATGGCACAAGAGCCAGATAATAGGCTTGAGGATAAAAAAAGTGACATCAAAATCCTTCAACATCCATGTCATTAGTGGATCAGAGAATGGGCTGTCGTTGATTCTTCTGGCCTTAAATGCTACAGCATTCAACAAGGAAATGGTAAGTTTTCAGGGAATTGGAAAGCTGCAGCCTTTCAGGTCATGTTAATCATTTTTTCATGAAGAATCTCTATTTGTAAGATCTCTGCTGTCAAAGCATCAGTGGATTAGCAGGACTAGCAGGTAATTCTGCTTTAACATCAATACTGGTATAACACTATATGCTACCACATTCTAATAGGAACTTGTGAAAAATGGATTTAAGGAGTGAGAGTCTGAAGTGAGTAATAGCCGTAGGATGTGGATAAGAAAATTATCACAAAGGGTGGAATTCAGGGCCCATCCCAGCCATTAAAGGGCTGGAGTCTCCTTTACAGGCTCCAGAGCACTGCTGGCTCCCTGGTCTGAGCTTCTCTCCTTTACCTTTAGCCACTGGAGCCCAAAGTCACTGGAGTGGGACAGGATCTCCTGGAAGATGAGGTGCTGTCACCCCCAGTCTGAGGTACCGGCTGTCAGGGACTGTGAGCTGCTCATGACCCAGCACTGTGCTGGTGCCTCAGGCATCCATCAGACTGGATTTAACAGCTGAAGAGGGCAGAGCTGGCTCCTGGCCATTGTTCACAGCCTTCAAATAGCTCCCAAATGCCTCCCCAAAGTCTTCCTACTATGGGGAATACACAGTTCTGATGAAACTCACCCTGAAGCTACCCATTGGGAGCATGTCCTAGGGAAAACATGAGACAATCCTGGGCTACAAACAACCTCAAATCCTTCTGTTAGACATAAAAAACATGTTTTTATCTCTTCTGTGGAGATAAAAATGTGTTGCAGCAAGGGGTAAGAAAGTGAGAGAGAAGCTTTTAGCCTTATAACTGGACATTCTAGAAGATTTTGGCAGTGAAGCCAATGGTATTAAATTGTCCTTGTCAAAGGGTGTATCCAAAGCTGCCCTTGCTACCAGATCATGCAGTCATGTCATTTTTTCACTTCTGGTCTAACTGGCCAAAAGAAAACAAAAATAGGAACAATTCTGGCAGGAGAAATGAACCCCCAGTTCTATGGGGAGATGGGATATGTGGACCTGAGGGTCTCTGTTTGAAGAAGTGAATTTTCTAGCCCATAAGTTTAAGAAAAGCAGTGGCACTGCTGACACCTCCTTTTCAGAAGACAGGGATGCTCATTCTTCTGTTCTGAATGAAATATTGCCTGGCAGAGCTGAGAAAAGGTGCTTGTCTCCCTGGGTATTTCTGAGTGCAATGGATGAGTGGCACCCAGAGAAGAGGCAGATTGAGGGATGGCAGAGCTGCTCTCCCTGACTGAGGTGCTGGCCTCTGCTATCAGTGGGACAGGGCAGGGTAACACATCAATTCCTCAGCAGGAGCTCCATCTCTCTGGATTTTACATGCCAAGCCCTAAATTAAGAAAAAAATACAGCAAGGGAAGAGCTCAGTCTCTCTGTCTGCAGGTTCTGCTCATGCTGTGATCTTTGAGGGCATGTAGCATAAGCAGGAGCTGGTAGTTAGCAGGAAATACTGCATTTGTCATTTCTGCTTCTCTTCCCCCACAGCAGTGAGAAGATTTAGGCTTGTGCTGTGGTGTCAGACACACACACCCTGGTCAGCAGTGGTCCAACTGCATGTACAGGCCTTTACTTCTCCACAGTCTTGTTGGGATGGAAGGGTTTGGAGATGCTCAGAGCTTTGGGAAATCAACCTCCTTATTCTAACAATTGACACTAAGATTTTTAAAGCTGAAGCTGGAATTTTGAGTTACAGTTTAGATCCTTAAATAAGTTGGCTGAATTTAAGGAGTCAGATCCAGTGCTACTGTTGAAAAACGGGCTATTTATTTATATCTTAAATCTGGATTTAGAAGTCTAATATTAGTTGCTCATTTTTTATAAATTTTTGTCCTGATCTACACAAGGAACAATGTCCCTTTGTAGAGGTGGAAGTCGGAAAAGTTAGTTTACATTACTTGTCATTAGGGCTGGAGTTCTGTACTTCCCCTTCTTTCCTGCAATATTGCAAATCCAAATAAGAAGTTCCCCAAGACTGAGGCTGCTCAGTAAATCTTGGGAGACATATGGGAAATCTGGAGACTCCATGGTTTGGAAACTGAGTGTTCCTGCAAGGGACAATCTCCTGTGGGTTTCCTAGAAATCAAACTGGTCTCCTCACAAATTCCAGGAGGAGCTATTAAGGTAATAATAACAATAATATTAGGAATAAGAGTGTGCCTAATTGTAAAAAATTGGGTAATTCCTCATAATATTCACCAAATTTTATGAACAAATTTGAAATGTTTTCACAAAGCATTCTTTCAGGTTAATTATTGCAAATACTAGGTTATGCCCCAAAACTTCACTCACCTGCAAAATAAAACCCAAAATGTAAGGACAACCTCTCTACAAGAAAAATTTGACATAATTTTCAAGTAATCATAGATTTTTTTCAGGCTTTGATTATTCAACAGATACCACATTTTATAGACCACTTGTTTTCTGAAAATCAGGTTATCTGGAATTGAACCTGTTTTGGAAAGCAATGTAACTTCATTTCCCCTGTTGCTGGGTAGTTTATAATCTCTAGTGCCCTATGGTTCAGGAGAGGGGGTCAGTACAAATTTGCAGGTGAAAAACACAGTCACAGAAGGAAAAACATCTTCCCTGCCATCCCATGAGCAGCTTGTGGGAGAAAAAGGATTTGAAACCGGTTCCCTGATAATGAGCTGGTTTTCAGAGCTCTCAAATGTCTTTTCTTCGTTCTGTTTGGAAACTCTTCTTGCTGCCACTGCTGTTTTAAGATACCAGTGGTGCAAAGGGAGTTGTGGCAGAACGAGACATTATCTCTGGCTCCTGCACTGAGGAAACACAGCAAGAATTTATTTGTATGAAGTTCCTGTAGTCACCTTGGCACCTGCTTCTTCTGGGATCAAGACAGCCAGGTGTGATGTTAGCACTGTGTTCAGTAATGATGATTATGAACAGGGTTATATTTTATCTTTCTCAGCCCAAAGGACCCTCTGACCTCCTCAGACTCACTGGCTCACAGACATTATAACATCCTTAAATTTTTTTAGCACAGCAAATGATGATTAAGTCCCTGACATTGCAGGTGTGATAATGATGCCATCTGACAAAGTGCAAGGCTGCATATTTAAGGCTTTTCTGGGAATTATTCAGGTGCTGGCTCTGTTTTCTGCATTGTTCATTCATGATGACCTGAGCTATTTGCTGTACATACATAATCTGCAGTGGAAGCAAAGCCATTCATCCCTAGATGTTTAAACTGAATTGTTTCTCTCCCCTGATGAATGACAGCATGATCTCCACATGCCAGAGGGGTTTTCAGTGGCAGAGCTTCAGGCATCACATGGAGAATTAAAGCACACTGAAGGCTTGGTGTTTATTTTGGAACTGAACTAAAATAAAACCCACTCTGGGAGAAGCTTTCAGCGAGATAAACTGGAGGATTTGATCTGTGAACTTCCTTTCTTAGGTATTTCTGTCCTCCCCTTTGAACTGCGGCAATCGATACACGTGATGGTGGGAAGGAAAAGCATCAGAATTGTGTAACATCTGCTTATCACTACAGATTATCCTGTAGCAATGAGATTAAAGCATCTTGTTATGTAGGAAGAGTTTGGGATTTAGAGTGGTGGTTGTGTGTGTGTATGCGTGAGTGCATTTGCTTTCTTTTTTTAACTCCTATGAAATGCACTATCAATTTGATTTCATTGAGCAGGGAGAGGAAGCCTCACAAGGGTTTTTAAAAAAAACATAAATTTTTAAAGGAAGTGAAGATTATAGATTCATAGAATGGTTTGGGTTGGAAGTGACCTTCAAGAAAAGATAATTCTAACCCCCTTGCCATGGGTAAGGACAACTTTGCTAGACCAGATTTCTCAAAGCTCCATCCAACCTGACCTTGAACACTTTCATATTTTTAAAGGATTCCCTTCAATCATGTATCTATAATTATGTATGCTACCAACCAAATGTTACCTCCTAGCAGGTATATCCACGACAGGACTGAATTGGTGAAGTATTTGGGAGCCATATGGGGCAGTGACGTGCATAAAGCAATGGTTTGGATCCCAAGCCCTGCAGAGCTTTGTGACAGCACAACAACCTGCTTCTTTTCCCTGCTGACAGACTGACTTCTTGGCTAAAGTCCAGCTGGTTGCCAGGTTATCTAAACTCATGCTATGTGCTTGGCTCACTTTGGTTCCCCATTTTTGCCAGGTGTGTGCCGATAGGAAACCTCAGGGTGCCTGAGGCTGCTTTGTATCTGTCTGATTTCATCAGATGTAGAACAACACAGGTGAGGACCAATCTTGGAAAGGAAGCTCAGCTCAATCTCTTTTCATCCAGTCATCAAGCAGATGTACAAGGTTTCTGTAAGACTCTTCCAAATCTCACTTTTAGCCTACAATCAAGTGTTTATTGCCCTGCAATGAGCAGACTCCTGAAATCAAAATGAGTTAAAAATAGTAGAAGTGCCTGTCTCTAGGGACATAAGTCTGGGTACTAAGATAGCTTTAGAGGGACATGGGATTTCCTGTTTAAAGGGGACACTAAGTTTCCTAGATCTGAAACCACTCCATGCCCATTTGCCACTGGGCATATTGTAAATTTAGTTAAATAGTGGTAATGTACTATGGCACTTTTATTTCTGCTGTCCCATTACTGTGCAGTTTATCAGAAGGATCAGCAAGCTGAGACCAGGAAGAAAAGTGTTTAAATTACATGAAGGCTGTGGTTTCTAAATAAAGGCTGGTGGTCCCTTTGGTACTACCACTATCATAATACTTTGGTCCAGAGGACCTGAAGCAGTCATTCTTTACATAGGTCTCTCGTTGCCTGCAAAGGGAATTTTGGGCACAGAGCAATTACCTACACAAGATTGGGCCAATTACTTAATTAAATTTTAAGTGGGAGTATATACATAGCAGATGGACATTTCTGGAAGGTACTGGCTAATGTGTGCATGGGAACAGAGGATGTAGCTTATCTTACACATTAGCCTTGGATGAGGTTTAAGTGTATTAACATTAGGACTCCAATCAGATTTAGGTAGTGTGTAAGATTTCTCCAAGCCTTCTTAACATGTCTGAATTTTCCTCAGAAGACTGCAGCAGAGAATAAACCAATCACTTGGTCACTCTTGTCTGAAACCTGCATGAGAACAAAAAATGGTCATGGCTAGAAAGATACATTGTCTAGGCAGGTTGTTCTATAGGCCTGGCTAGGTGGCTGGGTTTTAGATGAGTACTAGATTTTTAAAGGCAAGTAAAAGTCTTTTTAACCAAAATAATTTCCAAAATGATAATGTATTGATACTACATTGCTTGCCTTTTCTTCCTTTCCCCTCCCATATCTCCATTTTCATTAGAGCTTTCATTCTGTCCCATTGCTTTAAATGCCTATATTTTAGTACAAGGGCTTATTTATGTTTATTTTATTTCACTTCACATTCACTTCACATTTCACTCTCACTTCAGAGAGCCATGGACGGCCTTAAATGTTTTCCTAAAAAACACAAAGAAATGGAAAGGGCAAGATAAGTATCATCATTGGTTTTATTTACAATGATACTAAGCTTGGGCACTTAAAAAAAATCCCACCAATAACAGTGAGCAGGAATTAGCAAAACAGACTTAATTAGATGAGATGAAAGAAACTCATGTTCTTTATGGAGGAGGAAAGGCAGGTTAATACTATAGTTTAATAAAATATCTTTGTGATAATAAGGGCTAGAAGTCTGAGATACAGCCAAGTCTCTCCCATAACATGTATAGTGTGTACAAAGACCAGAGTGGGAATGAAAAGGTTACCTTAGAGGTTACCTTAGTTCCTTGTTTGGGTAGAAGAAACAGCAGACTCTGATGCTGTCCATGAATCTGTCACTGCCTATGCAGGATAGAAAGTTGAACAGCAAAGATCTGTTTACCATGAGATTCTAATATTACTGACAATAATGATTATTGGTTATTGATTCTTATATTATTTCCCAACCATACTATAAAGTTTCTCTGAACAAGAGCAAGTAAATAACTCCAGGTTTGCCACATCTGCCATTTAGCAGTGTCTTTAGGTAATATCCCTGACACACAGTTTTTGAAACTGAGCATTACCCACAGTATTCTGAACAAATCTTGGCATATTTCAGAGTATTGTCCATTGACACAAGCAAAATCATTATCAGTTTGTTGGTCTCTTCTTTATGGAAAACTTGTGAAACTAGGCAGAATTTTGGTGGAAATGAAGGAACTTACTCTGCCCTATAAAGCACATGTCAGTACATGCAAAAGTCCAGATCACAGAATATGAGAGGAAAAGAGAAGTACCCATGCCTGAGCCTCAACCAGCAGCTTCCCCAAACTAAGACTTATCCTCTGTATTTTCCATGTTTTGTAGAGGCCCTAAACTTGCTTTTAATTAGTGAGTGCAGTGTGCAGTCTGGTCTTGCTCACTGCCTAGAAAGGCCTCAATATTTGGGACTGAGTAGGAAGAGGAATGGTGATGTTTGAATTGCACTGGTGACAGACATGGAGGAGTCAAGCCCTGATTCCTCAGCTGTCAGGTTAATTTATTCTCTAGATATGGAGACAACATTTGCCCTTTATTTTAGATTACCCTGGGATGAGGCAGTTTAAGGAGCACAATGATTAGGATTTAAGGTTAAGAGGAGTACACGTCAAGTTTTCAAATACGACTTTTCACTCTTTCCAAACTTCCAAACATTGGATAGAAACTTAACTGAGGATTAATACAATGCAAGAGAGTGATCTCCACATCTATTTGTTTCCTTTCAGAGTGCCCCAATGGCTGAAGAAAAGCCCAAGTATAACTGCACTGTCAGTGAAGTCACAATTGTGAACCTGCAGCCTGAGAAAAATCCAGTTCTCCTCCTGGCAGGAGGGAAGCCAGGAAGTGATCATAGAAACCTTGGTTTCCAGCCTCCTCCTCCAAGGGTTTCAGAGAAGAAGCTATGCCAGGGAGAGAAAAAATTGTGTCCAGAAAAGGTGAAAAATGAGGGAGTCTTGTCTCCCAGCCTGCATCGTGCAAATGAGTTGTGCAGCACAGAGAGCATTACCCTGAAGAGACCAGTGAAGCTGGCCCCTCTGGAGATCCCCCTGGAAGTAAAAGAAGCCCAGCTCCAAAAGATTATGAGCATCCAGAGAGAAGCCCAAATGGCTGCCCAGAAGCTGATGGTGATCAACGCCATCCACAATGAGCCCCATGTGAAACGGGTAAAGAATCTGGCTCAGGGAGAGCTGGGAAACCTCCAAAAGATAAAGCTGAATGAGAAGCCTGCTCTGGAGAACAAAGATGATCCCCTACCCCCTAAAAGCAGCAAACCCCTCGGAGAAATCCAAATTATTTTGCCTCCAGAGGCAAGCTCTAAGTCGCCTAAGCCGGCGGGTGTATCTGAGGAGGCTCCGCAGGCGCCGTGCAGGGCGCTGATCCCCACCGTGCAGGTGTGCGGCCCGCACGGGGAGCCCGGCAGCCCCGAGGGCCTCCCCGAGCCCGGGCACGGCGCCCCGCGCCGCTTCCGCCTGAGACACACCAAAGAGCAGCTCGACACCGGGAAGGCCAGACCCCTAAAGGCCACGGAGCCCGGCGTGGGAGAGGGCACCAAGCAAACCGCAGGGCAGAGGACACAAAAAACCCTCAGTGACGCCAGCAAGCTCATCGAAAACGTGTCCAAAAAGCAGAAGGAGCGAGGAGCGAAGCAGAGGGAAATGGATGAAGCCTCTTTAGAGAGGAGGCAGTCTATCCGAAGGATGGCCTTGGGAGACATCATCCAGGTGGATGATGAGTGAGTGGCACAGCACAGATACCCAGGAAGGTGTTTTAGGCTGACTGCTTAGATAGAAGGCTTCAGAAGAGCGCGTGGACACATTACTAATCCACCAAGCAAAAATAAGGTGATACCGTCGAACAACTCTGTCATTTCTGAGATGCTCAAATACGTGGCTCAGAGAAAAAACCTTCTACTCTGCTCAACTCTAGAAAGGCATCAGATATCCTGAGCCCAGCATTTTTAAGACACATGGACGATGCAGAAAAAATCTGGATGTGGACTGGGTGGAGGGATCAAGAGGAAAACAGGAGCCTAGAAAATACTGTGCATGAGAATACTGCCCTTGCACTCACAGCTGTGGCACGTTTGTTTCAGAAAGACAAGATTAAAATGTTCTTCATATCTACTGTTGGTAGAACAAAAAATAATTAGTGTAACTTTAGCAAGAGACATTCAAGTCAGAAAAGGAGAAAAACTTTTAAGGACAATAAACACAGAAGAATATTATTTACCAAGATGGGAATCTCTGTCACTGAAATTTTTAATAATGCATTAGGCAAACACTGCCAAGGATGTTTTCAGATGAATTAATCCTTCATTCACACACAGGGACTGGATGATGTGTAATGTCCTTCAATCTCAATTTTCTTATATTATATGGTCTATCTTTTCAGTTGTCCACTGGCAGGGCTACTAACTAAGCCATGTAGTGCAAAAAGTTACAATAAATGGAACGTTTTACTTTGCACTGATTTTTCTTCCTTGTCTTACAGCTCATGCCAAGATATTTGTTGAATTCTTCAGAAGACAGATCTATGCTGATTTCCCTTGGTTTCTTCAGGCTTCTGTTTGTTGTTTCACAATTTCTTGGTAGATGGAGGAACCATTCATCAAAATATTTTTGTGTTGCTTTTTTTACCTTTTCACCTTTCACTTTTTAAGATCTTAGTCATCTTTTAAAGATTAAATTTTGGGTTTATGTGAAATATGGAATAAACCAAGCAAATGCAGTCTCAACTTAGACCCCCTTAGAATCTTTTTAGGGAGCAAAACCTATTTCATGGGATTTAAGACAGGTATTATGACAATTTGGCGGAGATTCTAACAGGATGTAACTATTATTAATAAGATTAACATGCAGTAAAAATTGTTTTATAAATTGTTTTTACAGCAAGAATTAGGATGTTCAATGATAGTTCACTTCTTTGGTTTCTTGATTTTTTTTGTTAAAGGTGGTCAAATGATCTTAGAACCTGGGACTTAAAAAGAAACGATGGTGAGACTTGCCATAAAAACCTCAGGAGTTGGTAAAAATACATGGATGTCTAGAAAAACAGAAGGTGGGTAGAAGCAGCAGCACTCAGCCTTTAAACATGCTGGTGTTGGTGGGAGATGAGAAAAGACAGAGCAGAAAAGGGCTTGAAAAATATTTAAGTATTCTTCTGCATTCCGACAATATCAGAAAATGTTAAACTTTTTTGGATTGTTTGTTTCCTGATTGCTCTCTTAGTAAGAGAAAACCCACAAGCCAGAGATTCTTTTGGAATTTGTTCTTGAATGTTTCTTGTTGAAGAGAAAACAGACTTTGCCAGGATTGAAACTCTGCCCAGGCTTGTCACAGCAGCAGTAGCTGTATTTATACAAATCAGTCACCTTGTGACTTGCCACCACCTTTATCTGTCAATTTTCTATGCTAGAACACCTGGGGAATGAGGGGTCACAACTACACATACCAGATAATTCAAGGTGAATAAGGATTTTTGAAGTAGTTGAACACATAACTTGGAATTAAAAAGAGATGTTAAGCCAGGAATAAAAAAAAAAAAAGTGAGAGGTATGTCCTCCTTGTGATAGCTGGGCAGTCAGGAGAAATAATAATTTAAATAATAAACTCAACTGCATCTCTGACTCACTAAACTGCAGCTACTAAACTAAATGTGAAACTGCAATTCCCATGTATTGTGTTGGCATCTAACATGTTCCCAGCCAGAAAGTGTTCCAGACAGCATTAATGGAACATCCAAAGAAAATGCTACTAAAATTTGCAGTTTTCAGTAGAAGAGGGATGACATGAGAGAACAGCTGAGTTAGGCCAGGCCTGGCTCACCTCAGAAGCTGCTGCCTTTCTTTAAGCCATGATTTAAGAAGTCCCTCAAATGGGTGTTTGAGTCTCCTGCCTTGGAAATACAGTGACAACTCAACCAGGATGAACAACTCTTCCAGTTGTCTGTGGGAATGTCACTGCAGGTGCTAGAATGACTTTCCATTCCTCTACTCTTTTACAGAGCTATTTTAATGCAAGTAAATGCATTAAAACAATTTTTTAGGGAACAAATGATTGGGTGATGCTTTAAAAAATGTGAACCAATGAGACTGAAAAGACCTTAAAGGTCCCAACTTTCTTCTATGGCTGCAATGACAAATTGCTGCTGGATGCACAGGTAGAAGACTTTTGATTGGGAAAAGACACTAAAAACTTTTCCATCCCCAACATAGCAAGGTCATTGAGGAAATGGCATCTCCAAGGACTCAATATCTAGCTTTACATGGAATTTCATGCTCTGTGTCCCATGCTTCAAAGAGCATCTTCACTTACTGGAGAAGTGTCAGAGGGCTAATCTGCATTCTGGGAAACTTACCTTCCATGAGACAGGCAAGAAGTTTGAGCTGCAGTTTGTAGAAGGTTTTTAAGGAGAAGGACAAAATATAAGATATAAATAATTTAGCAGAAGCTGAATCTTGAGAAACTGATGTAGGAATTGGGTTCAGCATTTTAACTCCAGCTGCTGTCCAATATAAATGCATTCTGCCCTGGCTCTTTGCACTGCTTAGACCTCCCCACCACCCTCTTATGCTGGCACTACTTCTCAAAAGCAGCACAGTGATCTGGAACAGTGAATTTAACATTGAAAATCCTCCCCAAAGATGAGAATTCAACTGGGATCTGCACCAGGCTTGATTTAGTGAGTTGTTTCAGTGGTGCTTGAGTCAGCATGAAGGAGATGAGGACAGGGAAGCACACATTAATTCTGGTCACTGGCTGGGCTTCTGTCATGCTGAAGTGTGTCTAAATTAGACTCTAAAGGCAGTAAACTACTGTATCAAAGTGCCAAGGGTCACAGTGAGCTCTGTGACATGCTACAAATACTTGAAAAACCTGGGCTCCACCCTCAGACTTCTGAAACTGAAGATTAATGGTGGCTTTGCTTCAGAAATACCTGTCCAGTGTTGGCTGCTCCCCTCTCTGTTCTGCATCTGTTCTTTCTTCTGCTCAAGTGTGGTTTTAAATCTTTTCAGTGTGAAAAGTGATGAAAGTCATGTTTTCCATTGCATCAAACTGGATCAGTGTGGGAGCATCAGGGGAACTCTGGTACTTTTACAAACATGAGACCAGGATGCTCCCAAAGTATTGCCCTTTTCTAGTAAAATAGTGTGATTGTTACCTAATGCTTGCTAGTGTGTAAAGTGTGAAATGAAAAAAACAGTGCTGTGCACACATAAAATAGCATTCTGAGGTCAAATGCAATTTCAGAAGAACCCCATTGAAAAGGCAAGTTAGGGCAAAAGAGTCCATGTTTTTTCAACTTAGCTCTGGCCATGTCAAGGTGGGTATTGTGGAAGGGGAGCCAAGCTCTGCTCCCAGCTAAATGCTGTACATGGAATATCAGTCACTCGAGTCAATTCAGTTGTTCTGTCTTCAGACTGACATCAGAAAATGACTCAGGAACTTCAAACCAGTGTTTGAACTGTGGATGATGCAATCAGTGGAGCTGAGATTTAATTGATTTATAAAAATGTTCTCAAATATTGAGTATAAAGGAAAAAAATGTAGCAGCTTAGTAATGAGGGGGATCCATTCTTATGCAAATAAATTTAATAAAGGAATAAATGTGCTTTAGGGATTCATATCCATGTCTCTGCTCAGTAGATTTTTTCCAAGAGAAAACCTCTCTGATTGCATATTCCATTGCTCTTGCTTACAATGTTTTTGCAACTCAGGAACCCAGTGAGTGATTTCATTTGTGTAATGCAAAACCAGTTTCTATCCCTTCCCCCTAGGCTGTAAAAAAGGAGGACACAAAGATGGTCTCCACTCCAGAGACTTTTTTAGCCTCAATAAAGAGGGAGTGGGCAGACACAACAAACACAGACAAGTGGCATAGTGAGATCCCTTCCAAATCAGTCATGAACAAAAGTTACAGACTAATGTCACAATCACCTAATTTAGGAATAGCACATGTTTCATAAACAGCACCTTCCACCCCCACAGAGTCTTACAGGCTTCACAGAACAGCAGGGTAACACTTGCTGGGATGAGAAAAAAGGGTAAATTCTTGATTAATTTATCCATCTCTAGAGCCAGACATGGTCCCTCCCTGGACGTGTGAAGAGGACAGCCCAGAGATAACTGGATCCCAGTCATGACTTGCAGCAGATGGGCACACTGTGAAATAGCCAAATGTCTTGGCTGTCCCCTATGACATGTAGAAATGTCCCTGAAGACACTGCCTGGGTAGTTGCTTGCACTTCTTTCTCCTTTCAGTCAGCAACAGGATAACTCAGTCCTGGATGGAGGGAAAACAACAGAGAAGAGATTCAGGAAAGATTCAGAAAGCTTTTAGAGGTGAGAACATGAAAGAGCACACTTCTCTTTATAAAAAGAGGATTTTTAAAAATCTTTATTATTGCTTATTATTGGATTCTCCTTGCAATTGCCTTTACATTTTCAGGGATTTCCATATGGATTTTGTGGAGAATTACAGGAAATGACAACAGTAGATTGTAGTAGATCATCAGTAGATGAGAGGAAGGGAAAGGAAGGAACCAGAAACACAAATCCAAGAACTCCAGAGACAGTCTCCATTCTGACTGCCATTAGTCCTTGATGTAAACTTTCCTCATCTCTTCAAATTGTAAAAACTAGAGGTTTTAAAGACCCCAAAGTCTCCATCTTGCAGTTCATGCCAGTCTGGAGGAGCCTGAGTCAGCCCCACTAATAATGAATCAAAGACACTGCACCAGGTTCTGTGCATGCACTTCTGTGGGTGAATCACAGGGAGCAGGATCCCACTCTGGAATCTGTGATCCTGCTGGTACTGCCTGACTCTGAGTTTAAGAAGCCATAGGGCTCTTTCCAGAAGAGCTCAGTAACCAGAAGCAGTAGGGAAAAACCTGCTGTTGAGATAAGAACCTACTAAATTGAGATTTCTAGTTATCAGTGTGGGGCTGGGAGACAACAAGCACTGGCTCTGATTGCTCCTGTAACCTGTGCACACTAAACCCTTGGAAAACAGCCTTACAACCTCAGGAACGAGCTGGCACTGTGTTTGCCTTTCAGATCCATGTGCTAATGCTCTCAAGATGTTTGTGCCAACAGGTTGCCTTAATTTTCAGTGTGTGAGAGACATGATTTTAAACGTAATGGCCTCCTCTGAATATTCACCAGGCCCTAGTGGTGACATGCTTTCAGGCAATTGCAGCAGAAACGTCAATAAAAGGAGCAGTGCTTGAAAATCATTAGCAGGGAGTACTTTTAACTCTGTTTCTTGAATACATTGTCTTCTACCCAGGCAGCTTGCTGACACTTCTATCTCTTGAAATTTATTGTAACAGTGGAAGCTGAAATTGGCTCAGTTAAAATAAAGGATGTGTGGAGCCGCCAGCTAAACCCAGAAGCAAACCCAAATGAGCTCTTAGAGGTACAAAACACACAGTGCCTTTTCACTCCTCTTATTTATTTTCCTGCTAATTCTTAGTGAAGAGGGACAGAAGCTATAAAAGGCCCTCTAAGTGTTCCTGGACCAGTGAGGAACAAAAAAGAGCATGAAAGCACCAGCCACGTTTTCAGAGCAAGAAAGATCCAAGAAGTCCAATGAAGTTGAGATGAGCAAGGAGTGCAGGAGGCCTTGGTTGTGACCAAGACTTCTTGTGTGGCTTTGTAGTCGATGGGAAACATCAGCAGGACTTGAGTGTATTTCTGAGGTGACCTTTTTACTCAGGCCTCCTGCAGTCACATTTACCCAGCTCCTGACAGACACCTGGACAAGGATTTATTCTGAAATACTGTATGTTAGAGTCAAATGCACAGGGAGAGACCTCAGCTCAGACTGGGGGCACTAAAAACACCTGAAAAACAAACCCCAGAATGTCCTAGGTGGAATTCACTCAGGTTGTGTGAGCTACAACCTCTCCACAATGCCAGCTTCAGGTGACTTATCTGCATTGTGGTTGTTTTTTCCAGGCTGCATATTTTAAGATGTAAGTGCAGACTTAGCATAAGAATATGGGGGAAAATTACTGAAAAGTTGTTTCTTGATGATTAATTACTCAGTGGAGAGGGAAGTGTGGTGTTCCTGTTGTTAATTTGCTGCAAAATGAAAGTTTGGGAGGAGCTTTTTACCATTTATTTGCATTTCCATTTTGTCCATTGAGGTAAGGAAAGGAAAATCCCGTACCAATTACTGTCAAGGGCAAAATAGATTTGAAATAGAAAAAAAAAATGCATTAAAATAGATTCGGACAGTGAGACAAAGACACAAATATTCAAACAACATCTTCTCTCCTCCCAAGGGTCTTTTCTAGTCCCCCTTCTCCCCGTCACTCCTGACTGCTCTGCCACATGGGGCACAGGGGTGGGGATAGGGCTGCAGCCAGTCCCTCTCAGCCCCTCTGGGACCCTCCTCCCTGCCCCAGGCTGGGCTCTCTCCAGGGCTGCAGCCTCTCAGGAGCAGCTGCTCCCCTTGGGGCTCTCCAGGGCAGCAGCTCCTGGGCATGTCAGGTACACCCAGAACACCCCAGAGCTATTCCAGGATGCCCATGTGGATGGTCAGGGATCATGCTGTGGACTTACTGCCTCCCCAGATGCCACTTCTTAGCTGTATTTTTTCCATCTGTGAAAAGTCCCAGTGGCCACACCAATCCCACTGGATGCACACAGAAAATTCCTGACACTCTTCCCTAAACACAAACCCCAGTGATAATTAATGGTCTATTCAGAGAATCACAGAATCACAAAACCATTTAGGTCAGAAAAGACCTTGAAGATAATCCAACAAAACATCAGCCCAGACCTGCCAAGTCCACCACTGCCCCTTGTCCCTAAGTACCACCAGAGCAACCTCTGCATCAGGGCCAGAAGGAAATAAAGCCAACCACTTTTAATAACTTCTTGGTCCCAACAAACCAAGACTGCTGTTTTAGGAACAAAGGTGTGGAAGATTTTTTTTTTGTTTTTCCTATTGATAGTGAGCATGCATTTTCATGCCTCCAATTAATGCTTTTCCATCATCAGGTTTCCTCTGTTCATGGTTTTTTTTTTCATTTTACAGATCTGTCAGAGGAAGGTAATGAAAATGTAAGCAAGCCAGCATTGTGTGGGTGGAAACAAACTTTGGTGTTAAGTTAAAAATCACAGTTTGAGGTCTGGGTGGACTTCCAGAGGTAATTCACTTGGTAAATCAACCAGTTTGTCCTATCATCAAGCTGTCATTTCTAAGCAGTGCTGCAGCAGGTTACTGCCAGAGACTATTAAGCAAGTCATTATTATTTCAGCCCCATTAACTAACGGGATACACCTCTCTGCCCAAGGAAAGATGTTAATCAGCTTTGCCTTGAAGCACTGTATTCAGCCTTTTCCTTCTGAGATATCACTTCCTACAGCATTACTAAAAATCACCTCGAACTGAGGGGCAAAGAGCTGAGTGTTCAGGGGTGAGACAACATGATCCCTTCTCCACCTGACCCTGGTGGCAAGTAGCAGAGACAGGCAAGGGACCAGGAGCTAAGATTCCATCAGGAAAAGGATAAAAACACAGTCCTAGTTGCCAAGATAAACATGGTGACCAGTTTGTTCCACGTGCCTCCCTCCTCCTTCAGTCACTTTTGCAAACTGAATATATGCACTGAAGTAATTTGGGTGATTTTTAATTTTGATAATTTCCCTGCTAGCCTTGGTAAGACACAGACACACACACACACACACTCTCTCTCTACAGGCTCCATACATGCCCAGACACACAGATCAATGCAGAAAGAGGTTTTGTTTTTTTTTTTTTTTGGTCAACATCCCCACAAACACATCCAGCACTCATAGAAACATGAACAAAGACAGCTCAATCCTCTCCTCCCCTCTGGCTGATCAGGATAGAAGGCTGCTATTGAAATACACACCCACAATGTGGATCTCAGCAGCAGCTGGTCTGTGACCTCCCTCCTACTCAATAAGCAGCCTCTGAACCTCTGTGTTCTCCAGATCTCTCATCCCAGTCACCAACCAACTCACCTGGAGGCTCACTGGTACTGAGACATGAATTTGGAATAGAGAGGACTGCTGGAAATAGGATTTCATGAGGATGTAGGACAGATTGTATTGATCAAGTTCTGTCCACTCACCAGTAGCATGGTAACACATATCCAGCTCCTTTCTCCTTTATTTCCTGGCTTTTTTCTCCCCAGTTCAACTTAGTACCTCCCTTTCCTCACTTTCAATTCTTCCCCTAATCATCCCATAATTAATTTTGCACATTTACATAATCCCCTTAAGGTCTTACATCCTAAATTTTACAAAATCTTAAAATGCTCTCCCCATGTTAAATCCTGTATCTCTTTATACAGACAAACTGTTCAGGTGGCTTGGCTTTCTGTGGGCAGAATGTCAGTGGCTGGCTCCTCTTGGTGGGCTCCATTCCAGGGTGATATTCTAGTCCTTCTTCAAAAATCTGTTCATCATTCTGGTATCATTGTTCAGGTTTTCAACATGCAGATAGATGCTGTATCTGTGCTTAACATTTTGTGCTCCATTTACTCCTCATAGATGTTTTCACCTCCATCAGCATCTAGCATCTGTCTAATGGTCTATTTTTAAGATATCTATGCATAGTTTCCCATTTTTTTTTACCAAGTTACTTATTTTCCATGAAGTTTGAAGGAAAAAAAAAAAAGAGGGTTTTATTTTTTCAAACATCAGCAAGTGGCTGTGTCTTGCAGCCCTAGAAAGGGTTATTGCAGCAGCACTCCAGTAGATGGCTGGCTTCTGTCAGGAATAAAACTTTCCCAGGGAAAACACATCATGCAGCAGCACATTTTGCTGGAAAGAGCAGAGATTTATTACCTTCAGCTATTGATCAATAGAGCAGCTCTCTTTTCACTCTGGATTCGTTAATGAAAACAACCCTGTGGATCTCAAGGAAGACAAATATGACAAAGCAAAGCAAATTGCTGACATGAAAAGATTCACAATGCCCTTAAGAAAAGCCACTAAAATTCCCCTCCTGGCTCAACTCTCCTTTTTAAGGACTGGTACTGCTAATCACAGGACCACAGGATCTGATGAGTGCAAAGAGACCCACAGCATCATCGAGTCCAACTCCTGGTCTGCACAGCACCATTCCCAACAATCCCACCCTGTGTTGTCCAAACACCCCTTGAGCTCTGCCAGGCTTGGGGCTCTGACCCCTGCCCTGGGGAGCCAGTTCAGTGCCCAAAAACCCTCTGGGGGAAGAACCTTTTCCTGATATCCACCCTAAACCTCCTGGACACAACTTCAGGCCATTCCCTCGGGTCCTGTCACTGGTCACTGCAGAGATCAGTGCCTGCCC
>JAOTQP010001286.1:145963173-145982077 GCA_026413545.1 Cichladusa arquata | reverse complement strand
TGTGGTGAGCCAGGCAGGAGAGGTGAGGCATCTGGAAAACCCCAGGACTGAGGTCCTGCTTAAGGTTCTAAGTAGAGTTGTTTTGCTCTTTATCCGTGGGTAAGAAGGAATGCCTTCCTAAAGAGAAGGTTTAAATTGTGGGGGTGTTGGCCTGAAGCCAAAAGGTGGTGCAGTTGATTAGCTTCTGTGCTGTGGCTTCGAAGGTTTTGAGTTCTAATCCCAACTCTTCATTTGTGTCTTCTGCTCTTTATTTTTGGGTATCAGAATGGGTTGTGTATCCTCTTGTGAATATGGTAATAGTAGTGCTCCAGGAGATAGCCCTCTGGGGTTAATATTGAAAAACTGGGCGAATTTAACCAGGGAAGAGTCTATGCTTTTAAATCCTAGACTTAGACTCTCAGAGAAAATGTGGCCAATGTATGAACTAGATAACGGAGAAATATGGTCTAAATTTGGGAGTTTAGACCAAAAATTAATAGCAAGTTTAACCAAATTAAAATCTATATCAATGTATTTAACCAATTAAAATTAATATCAAGGTAAACCAAAGATCTCCAAAGCCCTGAAAGCTCCACTACTACGCAGGTCTACACCCTCTTCTCTGGTGTCTTTTTCAGTCATGTCACAGTGCTGCAGGTACCTTACAGGGCAGGCACTTAAAACAGAGTCTGTTCAAAAGTGGGACCTGATGTCCTCACTCCAGTCACACTTTCAGCCTCCTGTGTGCTCTGACCAAGCAAACAGAGCAGCCGAGTCCCAGGCTCTGCATTAACTCCCAGCAAATATCTACCCCAAAGAGTCACAGAACCATGGAACACTCCCAGGGATGAGGAGCTGGACTGAGAAAGCCGCAGAGGACCTTGGATCCCGTGGGTTTAGGCCCAAATGAAGGCGTATCCAAGGACACTTCCACAGGATACCCATCCTCAGACGAGCTGTGGTGCCAGGCAGCCACCACCACAGCGAACAGCATCTCACAAACCCACGCCTGGAGCACAACACACAAATGTCCAGCCATGAGAAACCTTCCACCTCAAACTTCATCAGAACGCAGATGAATCACAAATTTAGTACAATTCTGTTATTTCTCCTAAGGCCCAACACTAACCTCATCAGCATAATGACTTTCTACAGTACCGAGTGCATGCCCACACACACCCATGCTGTACTTGGTGTCAATCCATCACCAATCCAACATGAAATAAACCCCACTGAAATCAAACTGCTTAACAATAAACACCAATAAAATGCAGTAAGAAACCCTCTTACAGTTTGTTTCACACCCAGACTTCAGAATATGTAGTACTCAAGAAGTTATTGTAACTTTTTTTCTGATTTTAATTTTCATGTGCTTTTCTGCATGTATCATTTCTTGGATTATCATGTCTAGCTTTGTTCTTTCTTGCAGTGTAAAAATGTGTTGGGATATTAAAATGTTACTAAGTGTGTACAGATGTATAGCTTCTATTTGAGCAGCTCGGGGACTGGTAACCATGGCAGTGCTTCCAAGAATAGAATTATCATCTGTAACAGCACTCATGCTGTGGCAGTTGACAGAATGGTTATAAATATATCTATTAGCAGCCTGAGCTGAATCTTTAAACAGCACTGTAGGGACAGCAGTTGGCTAAAAATAGCTTGACAATATTGCATTTGAACACTTGTCCTCAGAAACACTTTGTCATATCCACAGAGCGAATTTCAGTTGTTTTTTTTTCCTGCATGAAGCTGAAAATGAACTTCTGTGGCACACAGGAGACAGACGGTGTGACATTTTTTGACCTCTCTCCCCCCTAGAACACTACAAATAAAAGCACAACAGCAACAATCTTGAAAAGGGTGCTATAAAACATGAAGTGATGTCTAGGATTCAAAGTACATGAAGCAAGAGCAGAATCAAAAGTCCTTTTTTCAAGGAGGGAAAAAAAACCACATGGCAATCAAGAGCACACAAATAATCTGTGTGAGGTGCTGGAGCTCAGTTTCATTTTAATACATGTCCATAGAACTGGAACAGGGAAATGATGGCTACACAGTTGTTACTAACAACTGTATGGGCCACCACTCAATATGAAGAAAGAAAAATTGTCTCCAATAGGTTTCTAAATACAAAAGATTTAATGAATTCAGACATACATTCTCAATAAATACCTTTTGCTAGCCACTTTTAATAATTTCCTCATCCATTTAATCCCAGTTGATACCAGTGCGGTAATACCACTGTGACCAGTTCAGCCATCTGATGAAAAACAAACAAGTGTCCTTTATTACTCAGGGAAATGTTTGCATTTCTTTAAATTACCAAATACAAATGCAGACTGCTAATTGCCTAATAATCATCTGTACACTGGAAAATGTGACTCACCAAAAAGAAAAAAATAAGGTATGAATGATGAAGGTCTCTACAAAGAAAAAGATGTGCTCGCAGAGTACATCATGTCATATAGCATAACATATTTTAGCTGAGAAGAAATCTCTGGAGGTTCTCTGATCAGCCCTGCTTAATGCAGGGCTAAATTACAGCGGGTTGTTTCATGGAGCCAATTCTGAAAATGGAGATTCTGCAATATCTCTGAGCAGCCATTTTGTGTCTGACTGCTCTCCCTGTGAACAAGAAACTCCCTAATATGTGACCGCAGTTTTTTGTGTTCCAGCTTGCTCCTACTGCTTGCAATTTGGGTGGTGCCCAGTGGCAGACAGTGGGCACAGACTGAAACACAGGAGGTTCCCTCCGAACATCAGGAAACATTCCTCAATTATCAACCTGTTTCCAGCACAAACCCAAACCATAGCCCCACACCAGCCACTATGAACAAAGTTTACTCTGCTGCAGCCAAAGCCAGCACAGCGTGGGAGCACTGAATAGGTTTCTCAGGAGGCTGTAGAGTCTCACACCATCAATACACTCAAAAGTCAACTGGACACAGTCCTGGACACCTGACTGCTTGTGCAGGGTGGAACGGAGTTCCCGTCCAGATGTGCCTTCCAGTCTCTTCCAGATTCTGTTCTTATTTTTTCACAGTGTGTTTCCCAGATAAGCCCAGCACCCTTCACTCTACACTCTGCCACCAGGTAATGCCCTCAGCTCCCTCCACTTGGGGCTGCAGAAACCTCAGATCCCACCACATCCCTCCTGGACCCCACTGCCCTGCACTGGACTCACTCCAGCATCTCCTTGTCCATCTAACACTGAGAACCCAAAACTGAACACAAGTGCTGACCAGAAGGGAAGAATCCCTGAGCCTGCTGACCACACATTCCCTGGCACATCCCTGGCCTTCACTGAAAAGGCACAGACACTGATAACTATTCCTCCATCAACATCCATCCAGTTTTTCCCTGCCACAACTTTCTATCCAGTCAGCCTATACAACTACCTAGTGCAAGACAAGTATCCAATTTTATTTTATTTTATTTTATAAGCATATATATGTGTGTGTGTGTGTATAAAGTTTCATTAACAGTGGTTTTGAGGGGTCTTATCTGCATAAAAAATAAGAAATTAAACATCGTTTAAAATGCACTGAACTTGTGTTCTTCAAAAGTAAAGGTAAGACCTTTATTATATACTCCCAAATGCAAGTGAAAACAAGACTCTAGGAAAAGAAAAATTATGCCCCAGCCAAAACTAAATACAGCTTCTAAAACAGGTTTGCATTACACCTCCATCTTTCTTGCTGATTATTTAAGGATGAAGTACAACTTAAATAGAACAAGTTCCACATGTTGTATCCTTCTTAAAGCTTGGTTTTGGTAAGGGAATGTAATCTGACATTTAAAACTTAGATAATGAAAGTCTACTACATCGTAGTATGAGACTTGAATATTCAGGCGAGAAAATTAAGCTCTTGGGATAATTAGAATTGCTGTTTTCATAAGGCATATGGATCAACTTGACCGTGGCAGTGAACTCAGGCTGCAAGGCAAAAAGAATTAACACTTCTACTCAAATTTGCCCATTATCAACCACACTTTCTTTAAAATTTAAACACTTCCAATCTTTTTTCTAGATTTATCACAGGGGAATTAGAACATAGAGCACACATTACAACTCTGAACTTCTGAAAATTTATGCAAATACTGACAGTACTACTCCACATCTCTCTAGGATTTCTGCATATCTGCCAAGTGATATTACCACCACGAAAACTTTACTAACCAGTCAAAGTGTGATGCTGAGGACTAAAGAAAAGTCGTATCAGATCTGGTAAGATACTTCGTCAAACAGAAAAATTAATGAGATAACAAGCCTTTAGAACAAGCAATAGCTTGATTGATACCATTCCTTTAATACAATATTTCGGTAACTGATTTTACAAATAAAACAAAAATTAGGTGAAACCTCTGTGCAAAGGAAATTAATTTTTGTTCCACTTAACTTCAATGTCAGCTAAAAAAGCGCTGTCATTCCAAGGATGTAAAAGCTTCTCTGAGATCTCCAATTAAACCTATACCACAAATTTAAACAGAATAATATCTGACTATTACTTTATGACTCTGTCTTGGTAAAAATCTTTGGTCAAGTAGCATTTCACAGGAGCACAGAATGAGTGGAGGAGACCCACAAGAATCATCAGTTCCAACTCCTGGTCCTGCACAGCACCATTCCCAATAATCCCACCCTGTGTTGTCCAAATGCTTCTTGAGCTCTGTCAGGCTTGGGGCTCTGACCCCTGCCCTGGGAAGCCTGTTCAGTGCCCAACCACCCCCTGGGGGAAGAACCTTTTCCTGATATCCAACCTAAACCTCCTGGACACAACTTCAGGCCATTCCCTCGGGTCCTGTCACTGGTCACTGCAGAGATCAGTGCCTGCCCTCCTCTGCCCCTCACAGGGAAGCTGTAACTGCAATGAGGTCTCCCCTCAGTTTTCTCTCCTGGAGGCTGAACAGATCAAGTTCATGCTCTTAACAATTTTATTCTGGATAAATTCTTTTTAGGTCATGCTAAAATAAGCGCTGTTCCCCTTCCCTAGAACCAAAGGGAAAATGCTGAGTGTATCTCAGCAAACAGATTTGATTTGTCGCAGTAGGAGAAGGAAAGATTAAATAAGAATGGTCAAGTGAGATGATCTTGTAGTTCTTGAGCATTTAGATACCTGAGTTAAAGTGAGTGTGCACAACAGTAAAGAAAGCAATCCCTCAGAAACTGGAAGCTGTTGGACTCAGGTTGCTTCAAACACTAAATGTGCCCTGAAATCATTCAGCTTGCTGAAATCTTTCCGTCTCACTGCATGCAAAAGTAGGTAACCACCAATTCTTCCCAACTCTTGAAGTAAAATGGGAAAAAAAGGCCCTGAGTCCAGGTGTCATAAAGGACATACCTGGAAGCCCATCCAGAACTGACTCACTGGTACCATCACTGCTGTCTCTGCAGTAACTAAGCTGACAAACAATTTGATGTTTGCCACTGCAGTCAATAAAGGGATGGAGTTATAACCAGGGAGCCACAGCTTTGTGGTGAATCACAGAAAACAGGGTTTCAGGGGCTTTCAGAGACTCCCACCTAGTCCATGTTTCTGCTCCATACAAATGTCCTAGTAGTGTTTTTTCAAATTCTAACTCCTGCCCCCCCCCATCTATATTTTCAAGAATAAATATTTCATGACTATTTCTTTCTGTTTCTACTCTGACAGTTTATCTCCCTTGAGACAGCTGAAACCCACTGCTTGTTGACCTAACCCAGATGGGTATGCAGGAAAATCTACTGCCTTTCTCCTTTCAGCAGCCTCCTACATATTTCAGGATTTCTGCCATGTCCACCCTCAATTTCCTCTTTGCTAGGCTAAACAATTCATTCCTTTCAATCTGTTTGCTTAGGTTATGTTTTCCTGACTTTTGAGCATTCATCCAGCTCTCTGAATAATGCCCAGCTCAGCCACTTTATTCTTGTAATTTGGAGCCCAAAGCAGGACACAGCCCTGAGTGTTGTAAAAAGCTGATGTTTAGGAGTCCTGGATAAATAACTCTGAGTTTGCAAATGAAAGCACCTGTTCTGCCACATGGCTGTTGTCAATAAAACAGGGACTTTTTTTTTTTTTTTTAGTGTAAGGCTCTCTCCAGGTGAAGAGGTGAAGGGATTAAACCTATTTGCCTGTATTCCAAGTAACTCTCTAGGAATTTTGATTTGGAATGTGAGCAAACCCATGAAAGCAGATTGAAAAATGTACTCTGAGAAGTATTTCAAAGGCTCTCTTTCACATCCTAACTGCACCTCAGGAAAATATAGACCCATAGGTCCTCCAGGGGGGTATTTTCTGTCTGATGGTTGTCATTTTGATAAAGATGGTCCCATTAACCTCATAGGAAATCACTGTGGGTTGCTGTAGGCATGGAAAAGTGTTTTAATCCTATGGAGAGAGAGATTGGCTAATGTTTTTACATCTGATAGATTATGTCCTCTTTTAAAAACCAGGTATAATCCTCTCTCTTGAAGCTTGGTCAGGTTCTCAGACTGATAAATTTTGGGATCCAGAAGTCTGTGACGTCCCATTAAAACAATTTATTCACCTTCCTTAAGAAGTAATGGAAAAGCAGATACAGGGGAAGTGACAAAATGGTACTTTATGACTTGTACTGGCTTTTGGTAAGGCCTGATGTGACATTTTCAGATATACACAAGGAGCAAAAGATGACAGGTGGATGACAGATTGGAAAATCACTCCCAAAAGTATTAGTCAGTTTGAATAGAGATGCTGAATAGGCTTAAAGCAGAGTCTGTACTGAATCCACAGTTACTGATATATCTCCATTAAAGACTTTGATGACTGAAGAGAGTGAATTTCAGTAAATGTGCAGCTAACATCAGGGGAAAAAATATTGAGAATAAATTATTTCTATTTATTTATGTCTGTTTAGGAATGGATGACTGTGTGCAGCTACTGACATAGACTTAAATACAGAGACTCATTAGAGAGGTGTGGAAAAAGCAGCAAGGCTGGCCAAAGCTTTTGAGGATTTGAAATAAGAATACTGAGTGGCAACTCAATAATGCTCTTCAGGAGAAACATTTTAGTGGGGCATGTTTTGATAGGTATAGGAGTAATAGTTTAAAACTAAGTATTAAGAAAATAATAATTTCTGAGGGCAGTCATCATTACCCAGGTTAGACAGGCTTCCACTGGGATGGTCTCTTTGTGGGCAAACCCAGCCCATGAGGCACTTTTATCTAGCTCACAGTCTTGCTCTTGTAGAAGACCATTCAAGCAGTAAATGTCATGTGAGCAGCTTAAAGACATTTCTTGAGCTAGAACAGCTGTCTGAGACTATCACTCACATTCAGTGACACTGTCTCACTGGAGAGCATTCAAAACTCTGAGTCACCTGTGAAGGCAGCTGAGGCCACATGACACAGATATGGGATGGAGTAGAGAGAGAATTCTAGAGGAATCCTAACTTTCTACAGAGTAATTAGCTCAGAAATAAATCACTTGCCAAGCAAGATTTTCCTTACACTTTTCCTTATCCATGTAAGCCAGGTTTGCTGCTCAGACAAATCATCAGCTGCCAGCCTGTGCCACCTGCCACCCAACTTCCTGCTGAATGGAATCACCTTGTGAAGCTGTTTATTGCCTCAAACCTTGGTCACACTAAACCACAGATAAATTCATCACTGACTTAAAGTTGTATCTTTACTGGAGCTGAACAGAAGCTTTGCTCCCTGAGCTGTTTGGATTTCAGTCACCCATTCAGATGGAATTTATGGTTGCTATAAAATACAAGAAAATGGTCAATGAACAAAGGGAAGCTTCAAAATCTCTAAGACTCTTTGGTCTCAGTGTCCTGGTAAGATGCATGTTTTTTGTACAGTGTACTGAGTTCTGCACACCCTCCTTGGTGACACTCATGGAAGGAAGCTCATGGATGCCCTGTGTAGCATTGCCACTCTTTGGAGTTTAAATGACATTGGAGACTCCTTCTTGGCTGTGTTAAAGAGAATGTAACTGTGCTGCCATGCTCACTGAAGGCATTTTGCTTAGTTTGTGGTGAAGATGGGACCTCCTACAATCATCACAAGGTGTAACACCTAAATAGCATTTTCAGTTTGGGAAAGCAGCTCTCAGCATTGACAGAAGAAGGAGAAGGTCTCAGGCTCCCTTTCATACCATGAGTTAGATCCTACAGAGGAGGCTTTTTTTAAGCTGTACTGAACAATTCACCAAAATTACTGAATCAATTTTTGGCTCCATTGTAATATTTCTTTTCATCATTAGTGAAAAAATTATAAAAAACCCACAAAGAATGTGTTGTGATGGGGCTTTTCACCAGACCCACAAAACTGTTAGATCAGTAAAAGGAACACAACAAGCTGAAAAGACCAGGCAGAGATTTATGTCCTGTCTGATGAAACAAGAGCAATTCTTTAACTGCTCTGACATTTGGGAGGGCAAAGATGTGGTAAAGGTCAAATCTGCCTTCCCATTTCTTAGTTGCACTTACTGATCATGATTGATTGTTGTGTCTGGTGCTTGCCACATTTGTTGCTACCAGAAAAGAGTCTGGCTTTGCCCAAGTAGTTCCCAAGTGCAGTCCCTTCCCTCATGCATATCATGCCAGTATACTGGGAAAACCTGAAGGTCAGACAGTTATTCTGTGCATGAGGTAGCTTAGAGGACTTGGTAAAAATTGCATTTCATGAAGAATCTAGAAAGAACATCAGATTGCACCACAAAGTTTTGCCCTGACGAACTTTTATCAAAAATCCTTAAAATTAAAATTTTCACATCAAAAATACTGAGCGAGAAAGGGAATTTTCCACAGGAAATACTTGTAGTGAGGTTTTTCACTTAATGCTGCTTGGTTTCTTTCCTTGTTTTATTATTTCTACATCTTTGTTTCATAGGACAATTGAATGAATCTCCTCATACACCCATCTGTGGTTCAAAACACTGGTGTCTAATCCAGAAAATCACTGCTGTCTTCTTTTTCCTGTAGTCTGGCTGTTTATCCTCCTCCATCATTTCTTGTGCTTGTCTTACTGTACCTTTTCTTTTCTAGTGACTGTCGGTGGGGATATGCATGTCCCTAACAAAACTGCCTTCATTTTCCACACTCTTCTAAGGGGCATTTTATATCTGATCTTCTGCAGGTAACTCCCAGATGTAGATTTCCAGCAACAGGCAGCAAAATTCTACTGCAGGAAAAAAAATCTAATTCTGGAAAGTTTTAATGGGTAGGAGGATCAATTATTCCATTGCAATTAAAGCCTGTGAGATTTCATTTGGAACACTGGATGTTGTTTTGGGCCAAGATTCTGAAGTCTCTGTGTTTGCTCTTAGACTTCTTCTTGCAACTGCATCACTGCCTGCATGAAAAAGCAACAATGGATAATGACCCAAGGGCTTTACCAATGTAGGAAGCATTCTCATCACACGGTTCACCTGAGTCCCAGTGAGGCAGCAGACTTTGAGTGAGTGCAGAGGGGCCAAGGACCTGGTGAAGGGAGTGAAGCAAAAGTCTGATGAGGAGCAGCTGAGGGAGGGTGTTTAGCCTGGGAAAGGAGGCTCAGGGGGAACCTTATCACCCTCTACAATACCTGAGAGGAGGGTGGAGACAGGTGGGGGTCAGACTCTTCTCCCAAGTAACAAGCAAGAGTTTGAGAGGAAACGGCCTCAGGTTGTGCCAGGGGAGGTTTAGATTGGATATTAGGAAAAATCTCTTCCCAGAAAGTGTTCTTAAGCTTTGAAACAGGCTGCTCAGGGAAGGTGTTGAGTCACCATCCACGGAGGTACTTAAAAAACTTGTAGATGTGTCACTTAGGGACAGGGATTAGTGGTGGAGTTGGCAGTGCTGGGTTAATGATTGGCCTCAATGCTCCTCTTTGGAATTCTGTAATTTAATGATACCTCCCTGAGGGAGTGCAGCTTATCAGACCAGCCAAAGGAACAAGGTCTCATAATTTGCCTGCTGACCTTGTATTTTGCTTTGATCAGCACCTGTGTTTTTTCAGTCTGCATTTCAGGGAAAAGTTCTATATCGAGTTTGGGAAGATGCAAAGGTTTCTGAGAACAATAAAAGATATCAGGAACCCGAGAAGCAAATTATCTTTTTAATATATGCCACTTTCCTGGAAAGCAACTACACTTGGTCAGCAAAGGCTGGAAAATGATGCCTGTTTTTCAGGCTCCCCCTCCACTGCAAGTGAGAGTTTTACTTTACTTAGAGCTTCCTACACTGCTCAGAGCTTCACAGGGGTCAGAAGTCACCTGTGGAGTCTCTCTGGAGTTGGTGTGAGCAGATCTTGTCCTAAAAAACTAACTGAATAACAAGAAGGCAAAATTATGTAATGATAGTAAATCATTAATGTTAGAAGAGAGATCAAGCAACTGTACATAGAAACAGAAAGCCTTAAGGGCACTGAAGGAGGAAACAAAACTGCAGATGAAATTCCTTATCACTAAGGATAAAATGTGTACACAGAATGATAAATTTTGACCCAGTTGTTAGAAGATGTTGGGATTACAGTAGGTAGGACCACGAAATGCTCACTAGCAGTTGAAGACAAGAGCATGTTGCACTTATGAGGAAAAGAACTGAGACCAAAGCAGTGAGAACTAAGTCACTCCATGGCAGGAGCAAATCATAACTGAAATTTGCAAAGGCACAGAGAAGACTGGCAGGGATTAGAATTAATTAGAATTTTGAGGAGGTTTTCACATGAAGGTCAAGCAAATGAGCTATACCTCATCCTGCAAGAAATAAAGACTGAAGAGGACTATGATAGAGGCTTAATTAAATCATGGATGATATGGAGAGTCAGAACAAGGAAGGGTTCTATTCTAGCCTAATAAGGGTATTAAGGGTCATCAAGTAAAATGAATAAGTACCAAATATGAAGAAGGAGTTGTTCTTTTGCACAATGTGGCAAAGTTTTGAAACTTGCTGTGGGATCAGCTTGTGTTAATTCAAAAAGGAATTGTATATTTTATGAGGGAGAAATTACTGAAGGTTGTTAAATACCATCCTCTCATCTAGGAACAAAAAAAATAAAAATTACTGAAGTAGGGGAGATTATTCTGGAGAGCTTTATTTTAGATTACTCTGTTTTTCTCTAGGAGTGTTTTATTAGTCCAGATGAGAGACTAAGTGCAACATTGGTCTAACTCTGTAGAGCTCTTCTTACATTGTTCCAATTTCTAAATCACGTGGAGTACCCCACAGTCTCCAAAATCAACCATTAAAATCATTCTTCTGGCTTGCCACTCTGCTAAGACACCCTACCACCCTGCCCTAAGGTGTCTGACGTTCACTCTGACAAATTCAAGCTTCTTTAGGTGCTGCTTCAGAAATCTGTTCTTTCTCCTCCCAAATTTTCCATCTGTTCATATTTTATGTCGTGTCTGAAGACACTGTCAATTGCTCAGCTGTGTGGTGCATTTAAATGGACAGAAAAATCTTCAAAATTTCTCTTCTCCCTGCGTTCACCTCAAGTCATCCCTCCTTTCTGATAGGACAAACCTTGACTTTTTTTTTCTGCCTCTTTTCTTTCAAAGTGTCTCTTTTTGTTTTTTCCCAAAACTTTTCTCAAATTATGTCATCTGATGTATTAATATGTCTTCAAAGGCACAAAAAAGAAATATATCAATATTTTCAATTGGAATATGTATTTCACATTGGTTGGGGTTTTATGACCGTATTGCTCAATCTGTTAATTCACAGCAGCTAGGTGCAAATGATACCATCAACACTGACACTGACTTTTCTCTGTATTTTGAAATCCAATGGAAAGGAAAAAATAGGCTCTGCCTGGTAAATATACTATGCATGAGTTATGGGTATCCATGTAATAAATTTGTATATTATTTCCCTTTGACCACATCACCAGCTTGATGTCCTTTAACCTTTCTTCCCAGAATAATTGCAATATTTCAAACCTAGGAAAAATACCATTCAGTTGCCATTTAAAATAAGTTTTCCTGTTTGAGAATTTCTTCTTCATCTCTCAAATTTAATCCTTTAAAATTTCCTTCTATATTTGTCTTGGCTTGAGGCCATGAATAAGCCATATTCAGCCTAGGTCATTATTTTTGCCTTCTGTATATACAAATCTACAGAACTTTATTTTCTGGAAGTCACAGGAGAAGAAATTTGACTTTATCTTTGGTTAAAATGTGATTTTTTTTTCCTCTCAATGGGATACGAAATATAACTTACGGACCTAGGAGGTACCAAGATGCAAAATTGTTCCCAGTGGAAAGTTACTTCTGCATTGAAAATATTATTTTGCATTGAAAATATATGGGGAAAAATGTTTCAGAAATATTTCTGGGCTTTTAAAATGGCTTCACATAGAAAGGCAGAGAAGGGTGGTGTAAGAATGGGAAACTGTGGTTGAGAAGATAAATAGCACCAACCTCCAACCATTTAACAACATATCAGCTGACAGGCTAATAGAGTGCAAAAAGGAAATGGATGATTAGCACTTGCTTGGGCTGCCCAGTTTCTCTGTATTTTGAGTTATTCCCCCATCTCAGCTGTGCACAGTGAAAGGTTTTGCACCCACAGCACCACTCAGCCTCTGTCTCCTTTGTGTCTGACATGCACAGGCTCCCATATCTGATTTACTGCTGTCATGCTGTGGGTGAGTTCAGTTCAAGATCTCCAGTGTGGCTCTAGAATTAGCCAGGATTGCCCAGAACATGAAGAAATTTTACTGATGTGGAGCAGTTGCAGGATATATCAAACACTATCAAACACTAAAAGCTGGAGAGCAAACATTTCAGACCAACTGCTTGAAAAGGGTCTTCCAGCACAAATAAAGGTTACAGTGCTGACTGTGCTCTCAGAATAAATTTCTGTTCCTGTAGGTATTGTTACACAGTCATGAGTGATGTCAAGATCACAGTCACAGAATCTTAGAGTGGTTTGGATTGTAAGGGCCCTTAAAGATAGTTTAGTTCCAGCCCCCTGCCATGGACAGGGACACCTTCCACGAGACCAGGTTGCTCAGAGCCCCATCCAATCTGACCTTGAAGGCCAGGACACAAGGACATGGAACTGGTGAATTGTCTCCTCCAAAAATATCAACCTTTTATTATTATTGCATTGGCACCCTTTACTCTAGACTCATAAACATATTCCTTCTTTCCTTCTTCTGGGTCTCTTTTCCCAGGTAAAAGTGGCAGGACCAGAGGAAAAATATCAAGTTGTATCAGAGTAATTTTAGATTGGACATTCAGAAAACTTCCTTCCCTCAAAGAGTTGCCAAGCATTGGAAGAGGCTGTCCAGGGTGGTGGAGTCACCATTCCTGGTGGTACTTAAAAGCCATGTAGTTGTGGCACTTGGGGACATGGTTTAGGGGTGAACTTGACAGTGCTGGGTTAATAGTCGGACTTCATCTTAAAGAGCTTTTCCAACCTAAATAATTCTATTATTCTATGATTCCTTAATCCTTGCTCCTGTTGTGCTTGTCTCTAATTAAAGAGTAACTCTGATTTCAATGCAATAATAGCTTGAACGAAATAGACAATATATGTAAATGTAAAATTACCTAGAGAGGCAGTGTATAGTCTGTATCTTTTCACTCAGCCTACACTACATTCTCAAGAAGAGCAAGGAAAAAAGTCATTCTGCTCATGTTTAAAGGTGAAGTGCAGACAACAAAGGATTTCTGATGTTCGACATTGAGTTCTGTCCTGAGCAATGTGATGCTTTTGAGTTCAGTGAGAAGGGTGTTTGTAAGTGAATTAGGACTGTGGAATTTCAGATTCTTTGATGATTATCAAAATATTAAAAGGTAAGTGGAAGAGGGGAGGAAAGGTGTTTCACTGTACTGAGATGGAGGCAATGCATTTAGGTTTTACTGTCAGCAGCCCCACTCTTGCCCACTTTGCCTGGATTTGGTGAGAATCCAGGAAAGAGGCATCAATGCTGATTTACTGTAGAACAAGGAAATGTGAAGTTGAAGAGCACTCCAGGCCCTCAGCTGGAATTCAATAAAGAGGAAGAAAACTGTTCCATGCTAGTCCATCAGACAAGCTTCATTTTGCAATTCATTGACTATGAGCCACTGAGTCACAGACATATTCAGAAGCAAGCCTCTCACTGTATCAATCATTAAAAGTGTCTTGATTTCAAATGTGATGTGAGTTAGTGTCATCTCCAGAACTCAGCATTACAGAAGTTTATACCCTATAAATGGAGAGAGGAGAAAGCATTTCCTTATAGACCTGGTAATGTAGTCAGGTAATGTCATCAGTCAGGTAATGCCATCAGCCATGAGCTGGACTCAGCCATCCCAGTGGGTCCCTTCCAACTCAGAATATTGTGATTCTCTAATGTCACCAGTGATCAGATATCAGATTTACAGGAGGTACTAAATCTACCAGTAGCCCTAATTTGCAATAAATAAATAGGACCTATTAATGGATGTGGTAGTTTGTCCTCTTTGATATTGATATAACTAACAAGAATTAAATTATATGTTTGGCTTGTGCATTGCTTTTGCAGATTATTGTGCAGGGAGTCATGTGATACATCTCATTTATTACATATAGAGAAGTTTGGTCCACTATGGATCCTCTTCATATGTCAGCCCAATGAATTGCTTAAAACAGTTATGTTCTACAAAATGAGTTTCAAAATGAGTTTTCTCTACCATATCATTTTCTGCCTCAAATTACATGGAGAAGACAAAAAGGGTCTTATGAAATACTAAATTTTTAATATGGTTTAGGTATTAACTTATAAAATCAAAGATTAAAATTTTATAAAATGTGATTTTTATTAGAAAATATAAAATTATAAAATATGAAAAAAATAATCAGAAGTTGGTGTCTGAGAGATGGATAAACATAAACACTGTGCTTTAGAGAGATGGAGAACTATGACACTACCCTTAGATAAGACAGGAAATGGAAATACTTATAATGCTTATTTGTGTGAGTTATCATTGTTCCTATAACAATTTTTATATTAAAAGGGATTTAGGTGCAGCTGGAGTTATTAATACAGGAACAAATTATATGTGATTCAAGAGTCAGATGGTTTTTCTGATGAGTAGGAAGGAAATATTGAAAGTTTTTCTCATGATGATGGCAGATTTTTCCATTTTTGTTAGCATTTCTCTTTACTCTTGATGGTGTTATTCCAAAACTTATTTTAGGATTAGAAGAAATTTTGTTTGTTTTTAAATTAACTTTATGAGACTTTTCTTCACTAAACTATGAGGATTCCATAATTCATGACTTTGTAATTTGCAACCTTGGATGAAAAGCTGCATGCAATGCTCATCCAACAGAAATCGCGTATGTGTCAGGATTTTGGAATTACAAATCCTATAATTCACTAACAACAACAAAGTAAGATAAGAACAAGACCAAAAAAGAATACTCTCATGATAAATGAGTTCTATAAAACCTATAGAAATGAAAGTGTGACATGCAGCACAATAATACAAAATATATTCTTCTGCAGAATTTAGTCTTTTCCTTTCATTGCTCTCAATGGGTTTTTGGCATAGAAAATTCTACACTGCAGGGAAGAGAATATTTCTTTGCTAGGTAGACTTTTTCTTAAGAGAGACCATTTGGATCTGCTTCATGCCTTGAAATGTAAGCCTTTAGGGACTATAATACAGAATGTGTGCAAGATAATGTATATAAAGATAAAAAAGGCACAAGAGTATTCTCCAGTGATCCAAATCCTTGTTTCTTAAGAATTTATGAGTCGCCAGCACACAGCTACTGATCTTGACAGCATCAGAATTTTCAGGGAATTTGTGTAAGAAACCTGTCAGAGCCCTGAGACACCATTAACTGGACAGAAGGAAAAGCCAGTTTTATCTGTGATCAAACTGGATGTTACAGGAAGCAAAGGCACTGTGATTTGCAGACTGCATAATTCCTGGGAGTGAACTCTTGCGGGATATGTTGCCACAAAACATTTGTAAGTAATATTTATCTGGCTTCAAACGTGGCTGGTAAATTTACCAAAGAAGAAAGGACTGTGAGCAGTTCAAGTCTCACACCACGTCTTTGTGAGGAAATCCCCGTGCAGCAATCACAGACCGAGACACCATTCTCGGGAAGCATTGTGGAATGATTACTGTTTTCCTACACTCCTGCTGAGGCTTCCATTCCTGGGGATAAGATATCAGGCTACACCGACCTTCTCCTCCATGCAGTACATCCATCTTTTATATTCCTAACCCCAGGGTGAAAATGGAAATCAAAGGCTCACAATCAGAACAGAAAAACTGAAAATGTGGGAAAATTGAGTTATGTATCTGCGCATTGATGTTTGTCACAATCCTCTGAGCTGCTGATCCAGTGCAGTTTCCAACAGAAATCCTAATAAGACATCAGCTTGAATTGCCATTTACATGTTCATGCTTCTTTCAGACCATTGGAGACAAAGTAACTGCAAAGAGAAATGATTCTGTTAATCACCTTGATACACTGTAAAGAGATGCAACAACTTTAACAACTGAGTAAGAATGTTGACAGATTATTATTATGTGCAGTAAATGAAATACTAACTGCTGCAAGATCTAAATACAAACCAGGCCACTGCTATTGACCAAGGGAGGATATATTAGGTTTTCTTCATTGTCACACCACTTATCTGCCATACACCACTTGGTTTAATCTCTTACAACAGATCAAGCTAATGTGACAGTGAGAAGATGCTTGTTTGAGACAAAATATTCTTGGGAAGGTGAAGCTTTAGGGAGAAAAACCACCAGCATCCCATAGGCTTAACATTTTAACAGCAGGTAAAGATAATATTTAATAAAATACTGGGTTGGAAAGTGAAGCAGTCTGAAGAAAAAGTTATGCAGAAAGCCAGCATAAAAAACATAGCACTCTGTTATGGGAAAAGTTTTGCTTTGCTGCTTCAGTCTGGAGCTGAGCAACCCCCTGCCCTCCTTTTTCTTTTTATAGAAACATTAGAGTTGAAAAAGACCTCTAAAACTGAGTCAAACCATTAATTCAGCATTGCCAGATGCGCCCCTAAACCATGTCCATAAGCACCACACCGACAGGTTTTGTGACACTCCCAGGAATGGTGATTCCACCACATCCTTGGGCAGCCTGTTCCAAACCCTGCCCACCCTTTCAATGCCATTTGTGAGGGCTGGAATGGGATCAGTTGGAGACAGAGGATTTCTTCTCAGATTTATAGATGCATATGCAGCATTAAATATTTCATCTGGTTTTTGTAGACCAATGATTCTAGCTGATTCTGATGGCAGAGATGTGAATAAACCATGCAACCACTCCAAAATCTGGGCAGAGGTCAGCAAAGGCTGTGAGTCCTCAAGAAACCTCTTACCTTCCTGCACTTATGAATATTTTCTTTCATGCCTCTGAACAGATTGTCTAATAAGCTGTGCCTAAAATGCAATCTTGTCAAGAAATTTTAAACAGCCACACCGTGAACACAAACCTCAAGTTCCAATTCAGTAAATACTTCAAAGTGCTTTGGTGACTCAGGCTCTAGCTTGTATTGAGGTAGAGATCCCTGCAGGAAACCTGAAAGGGAAAAGCAAAGGTGATGATTTTTCGATATCCACATAGAAACTGCAGAATGTGTTCTGTCCAAGGATTGGAGGAACAGAGAGATTAACAGGGCTCTTAAAAAATGCAAAGGATGGCCATGAGTTAATAACATACAAAAGATAACAAAAGTACACTTTGTCTCATTGGTAGTAGCAGGGATGAGACTGGGTTGAGTAAAAATAACAGCACTGGCAAGAGAGGTTAGAGAAGACACTGGAGACCTGGCTTTCCAACTACCTGACGGGGTATAAATCTGCTCCATTTCAGCACACTTAATATATGCATAATATTGAATTATTATACATAATGTTCCCAGAAAATTCTGAAGTTTAGCAAACTGAATTTGGTCAATGATTTCTCTTTTCAAAGTGGAAAACTTTGTGGACAGGTATCTGCAATGCTCCTTCAGCTTGGGGGTGAGCTGTAACACAACAGAAAGAACTTTCTGTATGTGTTGCTGCCACATAGTAGGCAGACAAAAAGACCCATCAAACTTGCCACCTGCCACCAGAGCCGTGTGGGTTTTCACAGATCTGAGCAGCCACAAACCTTCTGACACCTAAAGCCTCTGCCCTGGGAAATTACAGCAGGCACAGGAACATCTTTATAACCTGGTCCAGATCCTGACCCACTGATCTGCTCTAGATGCAGCTGTGTTTGTGATAGAATCAGAATGGTTTGGGTTAGAAGGGACCTTAAAGATCACCCAGTTCCAGCCCCCTGCCATGGGCAGGGACACCTTCCACCATCCCAGGGTGCTCCAAGGCCCATCCAACCTGGCCTTGGACACTGCCAGGGATGGGGCAGCCACAGCTTCCCTGGCAACCTGAGAAAAACTGTTTACAACCATGCTAAAAAATGCATGGGCACTGGTGACATGCTTTGTATGTCCTTTGAGCCTGCCCTGAGAGCTTCATTTGGGGCAGACATCGGTTCCCTCTGCTGGACACCGGCCCGAAGGGACGGGCAGCTGTGAAAGCTCCGCCGGGACAGGAGCTGCGGCTGCACAGGGACCCGGGATGTGTCTGGAGCGGGTGAGGGAAGAGCGGCTCCAGTTCGCAAGTCAGAGCTGAAATACAAGCAAAAATATCCCAGCTGAGGGCTTTTTATTTAGCCAGTGAGCTCAGGGGGGAGGTAAAAGCAGAAACCACCTGTTTGCTAAGACAGAAAGGGAGTTTCCTCTCCACGCGGCGGGGACTCCGCTCCCCCGATTCTCTCCCCTTCGGGGAGCACATTTCTCTGTCCCTCGGGCCGGGACCCCCATTCCCCTTCCGAACTGTCCGTCATCGCTCACACCCCCACCCCCGTGTTCCCCAGCCCACAGCCCCGGACGGGTCAGCCCCATCCCGGCTCCCCCGCCCCCGGCCCGCAGCGGGGCCCCCCGCCCAAACCCCCCCCCCCCCCA
>JAOTQP010001286.1:145941991-145961449 GCA_026413545.1 Cichladusa arquata | reverse complement strand
ACTTCAAAATCTATATTTCTTTTTTTTTTTTTTTTTTTTTTTTTTCCCTTAAAGAGTAGACATTTAGTAGTTTTAACTAAATTTTCAATCCTACCAACTATTTTACATATTTTCCATTATGATGCTGCTATTCTAAATATACAAATACTATTGTCTGGACAGCTGGGACAGTGTCCTGAGTAGCTTCCAGTTAGACATATCAAATACATGGAGATTTTATATTAATGAAGTGTTTATAGAATATTAATGCAAAAGTAACTCCTGAATGTGTGTTGTAGATTCACTCTGCATCCTCAAGAAGTGTGGTGTGTTCTACAGCTTCTAATAAGAGGCAGTGTTGGATGCTTTGGCATCTTTTCTGGTGAAATAGAGAGGAGTCCTATTCTGAGCTTAGGAATGGGCAGCCCACCAACTGATGAATGTCATCTGGTTTTGTGGAGAATTACTCCAAGTACCTTGCAGAAAGGCAGTCCTCAGCACATTGTGGAGCAAAGGGAGGAAACCAGGTCTTTTGACTTTCAACCAGCAGATGACAGTGCCTCTCTCTCCTGGGATCAGTTTGGGGCCAAATCTTGTTTGTTTTAACAGGAAATAATATTGTCTCTGATTTGAGTGATTGTCTCTTGAATTTGAGTGAGACCTGTGCCATGAATGAGTTTGGGTTGGAATAGCACATGGATGGAGGACTCATTGCAGGGGAAGTGCTGTGTGACTCATGTTACTCTGACTCATGTTACTATGGTGGAAGAAAACCTCCCCAATGGGAACCTAAGAGAGGAAGAATGAGGTGGAAGTTTAATTTTTTGGTCTGTGGGAAGGTTTTGATGAGCTCAGAGACCCAGACAATGTGTGGGTGAGCATGTCTATAGCACCTATGCATATACATAAGTATTTTCTTACTTCTTCTTGCATTTCATACAGTTTTAAGGCAAACATCTTTGCTCCATGCCAGAACTAGCTTTTGATTCTGGAGATTATGATACTGAAAATAATAGGAATAAAAGAACACTTTTGTTTCCAGCATGTGATAACTTTCTTGCTAAAATATATTCCTGAGATTTGTTCCATAATTATCGTGGTTTCAAAGGATATTTCAATTTGTTATATTGTAACACTTTATTGTAAAGCTTGTTTTGATTAATTACTGCTGGGTGATCACAATTCCTCCTGTTTAAAGACCATTCTTGAATTCTTCCCATGTCTCACAATGAGGAGCAAAACCTTTAAGAAAAAGCTTACATTGTATCAACATCTTGTCTGTACCACCACACCTGAATGAGAGAGGTGGTTCTGGGCTATTCCAGCTCTTCAGGCAATGCCAAATTCCCCAGTCATTCTTACATGAACTTTAATCATGCATTGTCTCCTATGACACTGAAATATCTCCTTCCAGGCTTCCCAACCCTATTTTATGTTGCAAGGAAATGTAGTGGTTGATTTTTGTCTTTGAAGCTGCCTCTTTAGAGAAGACTGATTCCTGCAGGTCTTTCCATGGCTGAGTGAGTGTAAAAACAGGAATGTTGGGTCCTTACTGGGGGCTGGTCACTTTGTATTAGGCACTACCAACTGTTACTAAGATATTTTGGAGTTTGAAAACTCAAGTTTGGGAAGTGAGGAAAGGGGAGACAGCATGTGCAGAAATCACTGAACTGTAGCTGATGAATTGGGAACCTTTTTTAAAAAAAATCTTGTAGCATATGTAGGAAAACAAACAGAAAAATTTTCTTCATCGTGGGCTTAATTTTATTTGGTGTTTTCCTAGAGGCTTCTTCCAGTTGCTGCTGGAAGTTTAGAGATCCCCTTCAGTGGAAATCACATCAGGCTTCTGAAGCTGGCAGGAGCAAAAGTTGGCTGAGATGACTGTCCCAGCTCTGTGAGCAGAGCCAAGCAGACAAATGTCTTCTGCAGAAAGAAACTTCTGCACAGATCTCCTGTTGTGCTTTTGGGAGACTTGCAGGTCTTAAATCTTGAAGTTATCTGCTCAAGGTACACTCAGACTTGTGTTTCTCCTTTGCAAGCAAGTATGCAAACTTGTAAGTCAATAATCACAACATTTATTTTACAGTTTTTAACTTCAATTTGTGTTTAAAATATACTGCTAGGTTTTGGAGTTTTTTTTCAGTGCAGAGGAGAACTTAGTGTTAATGTTCTTGACTTATAAATGTAAAGGGTCAGTAAATGAAAGGTGAAGTCAAGGATTTTTACCTTAAAATTGCAGCCCATTGTGGTCAGGAACCATAGATTGAGGATGTCACACTGGTAGCTTTTGGCAAGTCACTGAATCTGTGAACAGTCAGTTCTTCCAGCTGTGAATAAGAGATAATATGAGAAGGAGATTTTAATGAATTGTGACCTTAAGTTCCTAAAAATAGCCCAGACAAATCAGAAGGTTTATATAAATTCAAAGCATCCTGATTTCTTATTAATTGAATAATATATTTCTAACAGTTGGCAAGATTTCTAGAATTTGAGTGGTGAAGAGAAATTAGCTGATTTTTAGATTTTTTGAAAAGCATAGAATCAGAGCATAATAGAACTGTTTAGTTTGGAAAAGACCCCTAAGACCATCAAGTGCAGTCATTAACCCATCACTGTCATGTCTACCACTAAACCCTGTCCCCAGGTGCCACATGCATTTTAAACACCTCCAGGAATGGTGACTCCACAGATTCCCTGGGCAGCCTCTTCCAATGCTTGACAACCCTTTCAGTGAAGAAATCCTTCATAACCTCCAATCTCAACCTCCCCTGGCCATTTCCTCTTGTCCATCCCTGTTACATGGGAGAAGAACCCAGCCTCCTCACAGGTCTGTTCAGAGATAATAAAGGAGCACTAAGACCCCTACAGCCCTCATTTTCTGTCTCAGTACTTTTTCTCTGTGGGATCTCCTCTGCTCTTGCTGGTGCAGGCTGCCATGGGGGTTGTGATCAGCAATTACAAACCCTGGGCTGGCAATCACAACAGAGGAGCTGGGGGCCAGGGTGGGGGAGCATCCCCTGATTTCTTCTCCTTGCTTTACTCCTGATGTCCAGCTCCACCAACTAGGCTGAAAGAATTTTTCATGTGAATATGAGCCTTGAAACAGGAGGGATAGCTCTGCTTGTGGGACAAATTGCTTATTCCTTTCTAGTCTGAATATGAGGGAGGGAGTGGGCTGATAATATTTATTTTTCAGCATCACTAAAAGGTCAATTGAATAACTCCTACTTCACCTAGGAAAGAAAAAGTGTGCACACTCTATTAATGCCCTGAGAAAACTGTTTCAGTATTGGCAGTAGGTGGGTACATCACCTACCAGGGATTTGTGTTATAGTTTAGAGATTTAATCTGGAGTGGGGAAAAAAAAAGAAACCTCTCTTCTCTCTAATAACCATTATTGATATATACAAAGATATGTTGTTTGGTGGACAAGTAATTTCACAAATCAGGTGATACAAATAGTGAGATATCTTTTGATTCCTTGTGCTGCTAGCTGCAACCTGAAAAAAAAAAAATTGGTTTAGGAGATCAAAGTGGGCTGAGTTGCTATTCTTTATTACATTGAGGTTTTCATGGCAAATACCTGCTATCTTTGTGACACTAACAAGGGTGTTAGATTTAGAAGGCTTCTTTCTGTAATGCAGAATGAATTCTCTCTAAAACCTTTCCATTTTTTTCTCAGTATGGAGGAAATTCAGCAGTGAAGATGGGGCATGTACCTGTGAGCTCTGGCACTCACTTCAAACTCTACAAAAAAAGCAAAGCAGCCTGTGCTGGGAGCCCACTGAGGAGTCACAAATCCCACCCCAGGGGGGGTGGGGCTGCAGAGCTGGCCAAAAATGCCAAATCTGGACCTGGTCTGATCACGTGTCACAAATATCTCCAAGCTGTGTTAGCCTTGATTTTTCATTAGGAATGAATGGAACTGAGTTATGGGTCATGTTTTGCAAGTGCTGTCAGTCCTGATTATGCAGTGGTGCAGATTTCCTCTGCTCAGGGAGTGCTGTTATCACAGAGCTCATCTACTATGCAGTAGATGTAAGTTATCCTTCTCCAGCTCATCAGAATCTATTTACTTTGCATTGATTCAGTTCCTTAGAAATTAATTTTTGATTCTTTGCAGAACAGAAGGATCCCTTGAGTTTGGTTTAAGCAACTTGATTTGATTATTGTTATGTCCTGAATATTGATTCTTAAGTGATTTTAATAAGAGATGTCAAAACTGCCATATTTCACTTCACATTTGAGGGCAAGTTTAAACCATTGACAGATCTAAATATTTTTAGATATTTAGATATTTTTTTTAGCCAACACTTGGTTGTGGTTTGACTGTTTATTGCCCAAGTGCAATTTTTTCAGTGCTTAACCATGTTGAAGTATGTGCCCATTGTCAGGACCCAGTTATTTCCTTCCAGAGCAACCTGGTTAACATTGATTACCACAGGAAGAATTATTCTGCATATTGCTTGCAAAGATTTTCTTTGAGCTGTAACATTTAGAAGTATTGTGGGATTTCTGTTGGCTCCATGCTTAGTGTAAAACTAATTACCTCGTGTATGACAGAACTCCACTAATTCCAATTTCACCAGCAGATAAAGGCTACAAACAATCTGAGTGGACTGTCTTGATTGCCAATGCAGTTCATAGTAATGAAACAACAGCTGGTACCTGTTTTACAGCATTTCTTGTACTGGGCATTCCTGAAAACCTTCATCCATTTCAGTGGCAGGACTGGTTTTCTTCACAGTAAGTTAAATATCTTCATGAATCTACAAGGAAAGGAACACATGGTTTTCAGTCTATTGTAATGCTAGATAAAAAAATTATTTTCAGGGCTTATCTGTGCAAAATATACTAGAAAATCTGCAGCAAACACCGCTGGCTAGGTCTAGGCAGGGCAGCCAGGCACAGTGGTATTAAATTCTGACTGGGAAATTAATTCAGCACTGGCCAAGAGGCAGCAAGGCACCGCTCTTCTGTAGCACCTGGAATTTTTCTGTTCCTGTGTGAGCACTGAGAAAGCTCAGATCTGCCTCATTTCCATGTCCTGCAGCAGAGCAGCCCAGTCTGAACACAGGACTGATGGTGTAGCTCTGCAATGGACAGTGACTTCATGTTCCTGCAGCAAGAAGAAGCAAAAACCCCTTTCCTTTTGTACAGGACAGTGCTCTAACATAGGTAATAAATCTGCTCAGCTGCCCTGGGAGGCTGGGGCAGCAGTGAGCTGCTCACTCCTCACAGATGGGTTGACAGTCCTTGTTCAAGTCTGATATTTCATAAACCACCTTGAGCTGTTTCAAGGCAATTTCCCTTGTCCTGCTTGGCTGTTTAGTTATGGTACCACCTCTAGAGTGTTTCTGAGAGTGGTTTTTATGTTTTCTGGAGGCTTTTCTTAATTATGTGGATAAGTACTTTTATGATTGATTCCTGAAATTAAAACAGTTTACAACTGGGCTTCTATAATCTTCTTTCTTGGCCATCCCTTGGGTTTATTACTGAGTACATTTTCTGTTCAGTTTGTACTCAAGCTATTTGTATATATTTGACTACTTTTTTCTTCTTTTAAATTTGCTGTTCTGCCTTTATTTATTTTTATTGCTGCCTTTGATTTTTTTTTTCTTCTTTTCAGTAGGTATTTCTGCTGCCATATTTTCTTCACTTAGATCCTTTTCACTTCCCTTGGCAGCTGTTCCCAGACTGTGGGCCATGACCCCAGGCAGACTGTGGCAGTTACGAGTGGGCTACAAAATTAAGTTGCTAATTTTGGATGTGGTGACACAGGGAAGTCAAAGAGCTGTTGGTTTCCTTCAGCAGTTTTCTGAGCTAAGACTGATAACATGTAGGAAAACAGATAAAGCCTCAAGTACCCTTATACCAGATTCCACTGGTATTATAAACAAATTAAACCTCTTTACTCTTGCTTCAATTTCTCCTCATTTCCATAAGAGTGTTTCTGAAGGCAATGACCTAAAGCAGGTCCTGCCTAGCCAAGGAAGCCACAGAGGGTGCACTGACTTTTGGGGAGTTCTGGGATGTCTGTCCCCCTAGTTGGAAGAGTCGCTGGCAGTTTTGTAGCCTTCAGGATTCAGAAGGAAAGGAAAAAAAAAGAAAAAAAACCAAAACCCAAAACAAACAAAAAACAAAGCAAACAAAAACCCCACACACAAACAAACAAAACCCCACAAACCCAAAACAAAACAGATCAAGAAAAATCCCACCAGAAATAAACAGGAGTAACTCTGGTTTAACGAGTGTCAGTTTTTTCCTTAGCTCTGTGTCTTTGTACTGCTCTTCATTAATGACTTGCAGATGTATCATATCATGGGCTCAACTCCCTTAAATAATTGCAGTGGCCCATGGCACGGATGGACATAAGATGGGATGAAAGGCTGTGCCTGGTTTGTGTGGCATTTAACCCCTGTTGGGTCTGTCTCCCTCAAGCAGAGGGGCTGAGTGTGTGTGGAGGAGGGCCTTCCTTTCCCAGGTGAGATGCTGGGTCATCTCATTTAGTTTTAGAGGTCTGTTGTTGATCCTCACTTTTATCCAGACATCCCTTGCTGCCTTAAAAATGGTGGAAAAAATATGAAGCTTTTCAGGGTAATTCATCTGACCTATTTGAAATAAATTACTCCCTAGAAGTGTCTGTTTGTCTTTATGGATTATAGGGTGCTGGCAGATATAGACAACTACACTGTAAATCTCTGTATTTGGTCAGATGAAACCTCATAATTTCAATAAGGCACAGCAGAGTCTTGGCAGAGCTGGCTCCCCACAGCAGCCTGGAGTGGCATGGCTGTTGACCATTTATAAATTGAAAAGTTTTGTGTTGATTAAAAAAGCAGTTTGGGTGAGCAGGAGGGTCTGGAATAGCTGTGGAGGGGTGATGTGACTATTTTGTCCCAGGATCAGTTCAGGATCTTTCAGGATGTGTGTGATGTGGCAGTGATGTCACATAGCTGAATGTCAGACACATGCAAAGATGATACAGGGAGCACAAGGCTGTTGGACTGCACATTGTCTTTGAAAACCTCTTCTCTCTCTCATCCAGGGCCCATGGAAGAGGAGGGATTACACTGGTTTTGGGGAATACCAGCCTTTGGGTTGATTTAGTGCAACTTTTAGACAGTTCTGACATGAAGCCGGTGATTCTCCTGCATTGGAACCCAAACAATTGCTGGAACATGGCAGGCACCAATTTCCTGTGAAATGGACACTTGCATAAATGATCATTTCACTTATTCCTGTTACAAATAGGACAAGGTTTGTTAATTCTGACTTGTCATTAAGAAGCTCCACAGAGCATGGATTTTTTTCTTTTGTCAGTCCTATTCTGTCTGCAAAAACTTGGCCTTTATCTTCTCGACTGTCTCAATTAAAAATTGGCCTTTATCTATGGAGTCTCTCAATTAAATAGCAATATTATGAATCCTCCTGATTCATGCCTAGGTGGGAGGATCTGTGCCATTGTGCAAACAGCTTTTCTGCCTCATTACCAGCTCTTCTCGTTTGGCTGACTTGTTTGCCTGATCAGACGATAAATGCTAATCCCTTCTCTGTTCTGTGACATGGTGCTGAACTGGATGGCTGCAAAATTCATGGAGTTTTTCACCTTCAGTACCATCAGGAAGAATGGGAGATTTGAGGAGTCCCTTTGGATCTTTAATGCTGTATGCCCATGGGATTAGTGAAATCCTGTCTATTACAAGGTAAATCTTTCCACATGAAGATCAAGTGTGGTAAACAGGGCACCCTTTTCTCCTGTCCCAGCTGAGATAATGTGGGACAGGAAGGCCTTGCTTTTGGTGCAAGACTTGGACAGCTGAACTGAGCTTAATTTTGGCTCTGTCACAGTAATTTTATACAAAATAAATTTTAGAAATCACAGAATGGTTTGGGTTGGAGGGAACCTCAAAGATCATCTTGTTCTCACCTCCTGCCATGGTCAGGGACACTTTCCACTCGTCCAGGTTGCTCCAAACCCCATCCAGCCTGTGCTTGTAAACTTCCAGGGATGGGCATCCACAACTTCTTCATCTGAAATCCACCCAAGTCCTGATCTAAAAAATGGCATTTTTAAGGTGACAGATGAGGAGTCTGGTTATTACCCTATTTGTCTCACCACCTGCCTGCATTTTTTATTCATTTCCTAACTGTCTTCATGGAAATCTCCTTCTTGGTGGCTTCTCCCATTGCTTGGGAGATGAGACAATGGCAAGAGTAGCACCCAGACTCCTGAGCAGTGGACAAGTGACGGAGAGGGTCTTGTAGGTTTTACACCAGGTACCTGCTGTCCTGCAGGATTTTAAAGAGGGTCAGTGATCAGCATTTTGTGCTTCTGGAATTGCTGCTGTTTCAAGTGTGCTGCCTGCAGCCAAGAGCAGAGTCTTCTTCCCAAGAATTCTAATGATTATTGGGTTAATAATCATCTCAACCACTGAATTCACACCTTAGCAGTGTTTTCACAAGTGCTATGACTGGTGAAATCTTTAACAGAGATGGCTCTTTTTAGCTTATGATTTATAAAAAAAGACAAGCTTGTGGTCTTCTTCTTCGAGATGTCAAACTGAATCACAGAACACTCTGAATTTCATCCCCTGGGACACAAAATCACAGAAAGTGAAAAGAATGGGAGTTAAAAGCTAAAAATTGCAGAAGGAGCTTGTAAAGTGTTAGATACCAGGGGTAAATTTTAAAAAGTTTATGCTACTATTTTCTAGGAGAAAGATGATACCTATTATTAAATGAAAAAAAAAAAAATAGTTTGATATGTGAAGGAGAGAGAAAACTTACATCTTCCATCAGTGGTCACAGAGTATCTGAGCTGGAAGGGGCCCACAAGGATCATTGAGTCCAGCTCTTGGGTGAATGTCCCACATAGGAACCGAACCCACAGCCTTGGTGGTGTCAGCACCAGGCTCTGGCCAGCTGAGCTCATCTCAGAGCAATTTCAAATGCTGCCATTTGGCATTAATAAAATAAATTATTAATTAATATTATGTAAATAAATTTATAACCGAATACATTCTGGAATGAAACACTGGAGAATGCAGACATCAATCCCGCTGCCTCTCACAGGCTGAGCTCTGCCACTTGAGCTAATTCCCCATCAGTGCTGCCACTGTTTCAGGCAAGTTTTAGGGTGAAACACTGCAAATTCAGCTCCTTTTGGTGACCACGCACTAAACATGGCAGGCATGTCTAGTTCAGTGCCTGCTTCTATGTGGATCCCAAGTTTCAAACTTTTAATGAGAAAACTTGTTGATGAAAATAAGTAATTTTCTCTATGGGTGGGTATTCAGGGATTACTTTATATTCAGCTCTGTATTTAAGGCTCAAAAATTCTTTTGCTACGGTCCTTCATTTTATCACTTGAATTTGGGGCAAGGCCTCCAACCTTGTTCACACTGATGCTTTCTTAGAGAGTAGAAATCAATTCTGTTAGATTTGTTTTAAACAATCTACAAGGAGAATGGGAACTAGTGATAAAAAAATTAATGTAATCTTTCCCATGGGCTTAATACTTTCTGGGAATAAATCCTAAGCCTAAGAGGAATTCTGTCACGAGCAATTATTTTCTGCGATTTAAGATTTCATCAGTGTCTTTGATGTTATACAGACTTAAGTGGAAAATGACTCCCAATTTATTGATGCTCTTATTGTGTTGTCTGTATTTAGGGACAGATTCTGTCCTTCCAATAAAAAATTATGGAGTACTTTAATCTGCTAAGAGGTGTGCTGAGAGACCAGTGGGACTGCCTGAACATTGATCCTTTTGTGAGCTGTGCTACTAAATCAGCAGAGCCAGCAAAGACTAAATCACATATCTCAGAGTGTTATATTTATAATAAAACTATTGTCTATGCTGGCTTCTACTGATGTGGTGAATTCAGATAGAATACTTGAACTATTGAAAATGTGTAGTTTTTTTAATTAATAACTTTTAAAATGCATTTTTAAGATGCTTTCAATAACTGTCAAAACCTCTAGATTTAAAATTATGACTTTTTTAAACAATTGTATACGGCAATATTGTAAAAAAATAATGCCCTCAGACTGCTTTCTGTGGCAAAGCAGGTGAGCTGGGGCATTTCTGGCCATATCCTTCCTAGGCAATTTAATCAGGAAATACTTGAAATCACAGACTAGAAGGCACTGACCTGCAAGTGCCAGGCAGCAATCTGAATTACATGGGTATGTGCAAACACCAGTGAATCCCTCAGTCCACGAGTGCTGGTCCTGGGGCCAGGACAAGCTCTGCCAGCAGAGGAAGGGGGTGTTAAGCAGTGCCCATGCATTCCCCTGGGCAGGCAGGAGCTGAGGGCAGCAATCATGGGAGGCTCCACGGCGAGGGTAGCCCTTCCTCACCATCCTTCTCTGCATTTGTGGTGGCTCTGAGGCTACTTTGGTCCCTGGGAGGGGTAGAGAAGTTCCCAAGTTCTGCCCACATCCTGCCCGTCCCTGCCTGTTTACTGGCAGGGCTGCAGCCTGCAGGAGAAGCATTCCCAAAGGCAATCCTCAGCTGCAGGACACAGCTCAGCAATAAGGTAGGTCTCATGTGCCTCAGAGACACATGCAGGGAAAAATACTTTTCCCACCCCTCATTCTTTTCCTAAAATCAGAAACGGGATGATATCATCCATTCCTAGATTAAATCTCTGAACTTCCCCCAGAAATGTTCCTTTGCTGTGAGATTCACACTATGCAAAGGCAATGCTCCTATTTATAACTTGTGGCTGAAGAGAAGTCTCTCATTAAGTAGAATCATCTTAGAATAACTGTTGAATGGATTTCAGTGCTTTGGTAACGTTTATTTTAAGCACTTGTCCTCTGCAGAAAGGTGGATCAGCCTCAGCATCAGGGTCTGTGTGGCTTTATTCCTACTTTGCACTTGTGTATGTCCCTTGGAGTTTGGGTTTGCTTTTGCTGCCTTTTTTTTTTTTTTTTTTTTTTTTTTTGTAGTTGTTGGTTTTGTTATTGTTTTTTCTTTTTGATTTATACTAATAGAGTTGCAGCTGCACATCAGGATGGAGCCAGGCTCTGAGATATCAGAGATTTGCCACGACAAAAAAATAATTGGTTCCTGCAATTTGGAATCTGATGAAACTGAAGCGTGCTAAGGTTGAATACTTAGCCTGCTCTTGCATGATCTTTCCAATAACTCATGTTCCTTTGAAGTCACTTCATTGTCCTGACTTTCCTGGGTTTGAATTGTTGCCAGTGAAACTGAGTCCTCCTGGTGTAATTCATAGGCAGGAATCATAAAGCTGACACTCTTGCACATTGGTATGTGGGGAAAAAAAAAATCTTTTTGCCCCTAGGATGTTATTAGGAACAAGATGACAACTTGTGAATATTTTCCAGGTATCATAATGCTTTAATATATTGGAATGTTGAGCAACATCAGTGATAACATCACAGTAATGTGTGACATAGTGTTTCTGTTGCCCTGAATTGCAACTCTGTTCTAGCCTTTGGTGAACATCAAAAGTTTTAATCTGAAAGTTTTATTATAGATTTTAATACTATTTATGGCTTTTAATACTTTGAACCTTACAAGGACTTTACTCATGAAGTACACAAAAACAGGGAAAACTGTGGTCTTATGGATATGCAGTGGCATTCCTGTGGATATAACTGAATACTTTAAAAAGTAATAGTCAGGTTTTATGGATAGCATCCCAAAGCAAATAATATTGAAAAAATCTAACAGTCTGTGAAGCATTTATTTGTGCATTTTGTTTTGTTTTCCATGGTGAACTTTTCATAAATAATGTAGTTACAGGCAAGATAGACAAGCTGCTTCATGTGAATAAATGAATGAATACATCAAACCAACACAGTGGTGTGGAAAAGCACCAAGCAGCCTATTGTCAGTGAGAAGAGACTTGGGGGTGTGAGGCAGCATGTGCTTTTCTGCAATAAACATTTTTCCAAAGACTTCAGAAGTGGAAGTTCAATATAAAGACTGAAGACCTGCATTATACTCTCAATTTTTTGTTTCATGCACTGCAGAGGGAAATAAAATTCTGCCTTCTCCAAGGGGAGGCCAGATGTGAGGAGCTAGTGCTGCTCTCTCTCAGACTTGAGAGTCAAAGCTATGGCTCATGTGGATGGGAGCACCAGAGAGAGGAGTTAAGCCCACACCAGTCTTCAGCTCAGAGGGTTGTGTAATACAGGGAACCAGCAGTGCTCTCATGTCTCACACAGACATTTCAAAGGTGGGGAAATCCCTTTCAGCAGATAAATGTCAAGCCTGTCTGTCTGACTGTACTGTGCCAGTCGTACAGAGAAGGCTGTTCCACGGAAAGACATAATTTATGTGAGATGAATTAAGTACAGTGGCTCTCCAAAGCTTTCATACCCCATGCATGTTGAAGTTTTGTAGCTTTACAGCACTTGCTAATGAGTAAATGCAGCAAGACCAGAATTCCCACGCAGCAAACAACAGAATATCAGAGCAGTTTGGGTTGGAAGAGACCTTCAAGATCCTCTGTTTCCAACTCCCTGCCACAGTCAGGGACAACTTCCACTACACCAGGCTGCTCATCCAAGCTGGAACAATTCCAAGGACGGGGCAGCCACAGCTTCTCTGGGCAACCTATGCCAGGACCTCACCACCCTCCCAGGGAAGAATGTCTTCCTAATATTTGATCTAAATCTACCCTCTTCAGCTTAAGGCCATAGCCCCTTGTCCTGTCATTACATGCCTTTGTAAAAATTTCTCTCTCCAGGCCTAGCAAATTAGGGTTCTTATAGATGATTTCCTTTCCCATCCCCTTTATAGTGTTTTGGGGCATACACCAGTTATTGCTCACAGTGTAATTCTCTCGGATGTCTGATTTGCCTGAGAGATGTAAGTATTTGTGCTGGTATGGCATTTCACTGGAAATGAAAGCCACAGTTCAGCAGTTTAGATTTAAGCCTGTTGAATTTTTGAAAGAAAATTCCTTCCCTGAATTTGGGAGTAACCCCAGCAACCCACATGCCGTGCATGCCAAGTGGGAGAGGGCGTGTGGAAGCTGAATGGGGAGCAGGGGAGCATCAAAAAGAAATTGGAAATTGGATGAGTAGATAAGGGCTGAAAAATGCACTTTCTTACGTAGCTTTAAAAAGTGTGTCCCAGTAAAAATACAGTGAATGCAGTTGCTATAGCTACCAGCAAGGTTTTGTGCAGAACTTCTCGAGGTACTTGCTGTGTAGTTGTACAGAAGTTTTTCTCAGTCTGAGGATTTGGTATCACTTTGTATTTTGTTTTTCTCCTTCTAACCAGGCACTGTTAAGTACCAGCTGTGTTTTCAGTTTCTGGGCAAAGCAGAAGAAGGCAAGGAACTTGAAAATTTTTATTTTCTTTTTCTCTTTATTGTGCAAGTGAAACATTGTTGATGGAACTGAGCTAATCTGTTATTTAATTTCTTACTTATTTCTCTGTTTGGGATAATTTTTAGGCCAAGAAATGGCCAATAGCATTGTGGGCTTTCATGTTTACCTTAGTACAGAAAAAATTAAAATTCTTTCATGATTAACCACCAGTCGAGCAACTGTTGTGGGCCCTAGAAGTCAGGGAAAAGTTTCAGATTAAAACATGACACTGAAAACAGAAGAGGAATGCATTCATTTTAGAGATCAAGTGCATCAGGTGATGGTTGCTGAGCACTCAAACAGCTTTCTAGTCCTAGGGGGGGAATGTTTTGTCTCATAAATCAAAACCCATAGTTCTATAGATCAGGAAAAGTATTGCAACTTTGAACAAGGTATAGATGATATACTGGGATTGTTAAGAATAATTTTGGACTTGTGTTGGCCGGGAGATTGGACTACACATTATTGTCTCTTTCAGATGTACTAATCTATAAATAAGTGTTGGTCTCTGAATACGTTGACATGAATATGACAAACTTTCACACATCAAATTAGATCTCATATGTATCTATGGAAAACAAGTTATAACACCTGTTTTATATCTTAAAGAACAGGCTGTCAGTCTTGCTAACAAAGACAAAACAGCAAAACAAGCACAATCACATCCTTTTTTTTTTTTTTTTTTAAATTTGGCAACAGATAGATTAAAACAGTTACTCTTCAGACAGCAACTGTGTTGGAAATATTTACTTATCTGAATATGATGTCAATTCATGTGAATGTCTGCCCATGGCAATGTATTAGTCCTTTGGTATTTTCCTTGGCATCAAGAGGAAAAGAAAGCAAAGTACCTTCTTGCTCCTGAGTGGAGCAGGAAGCCTAGTGCCAAAACAGGTGTAGAAAGGCCAGAGTGCTCAGGGCCTTTTTGTACCCTTTTTGTACCCTTTATTTTTCTGGTGAGGGCTCCTGAGCCTCCCTGCAGTCAGCAAAGCATCACCTGCTGGCATTTGGGTCAGTTGAGCCTCAGGGTTGGCTTCATCCAATCCAGTCCATGGATAGAGAAAACTCAGAGTCAAGTTTAACCCTTTACACAGTCCAGGAGTACCCTATAATTTTGATTCCCATATCTGTTATAATTCACCCAGAAACTAGACTAAACTCTGCACAGAATGTTCTTAAGCTCTCCCTGTGGAAACTAGTGTTAAAGTTCAAAAAGACACTGCTTTTCCTAGCTCCATTTTGGTTCTTCTTCCCAAACTTGCTTTTCTTGGGCAATTTCATCATCCAGGTCAGGGGATCTGTTTAGTAGTCAAGATCAGCTTCTTCTGTTCCCCATTAGGTAAATCATTACCTTTACCATCTTTATCTGTTGCTGCTTTTGGCTGAATTTCTTATGTCACCTTGACCAGACAGACATCTGCTGAAATACTGGTATCTGTTGGGACACCAATATCTCAATCTTTGCTCTTTGTCTAAGCTTCTTTCATTGTGTCTGGGGAAAATAAGCACTTCTTGTGAGAAGTTAATTTATTTTACTCTTCCTCATAAGAAAGAGATAAAATCAATGTGTGTATGGATTTTTTCTTTCTCTTTTGCAGCTTACTATAAAACCATATAAAATGTTAGACACCTACAGCCTAAACTTAAATGAGATAAATCCCAGCCAGAGCCCTGCATTTCTTAAGAAAAAGAATACAGTGTGAGACTATTTGAAACTAAGGTTTAGAGTCCAGGAAGGCACAGATTTAATTTGTTTTAAGTTCTAGCACTGCTGTCTAAGTAGGTATCTCTTTTCCATTTCTACAACTTTTCCATGTCCTTTCTTCTCCACCAATTTTCTAATTTTGCTTTTGTTATTATTTTTCTGAAAGCACTCAGTGTCCTTATCCATTTCAAAATATCCTCTCCCCAACTATCAAATAAAATATTTGATACCTATATTACCTATCCAATATCTCTCTCTTCTTTTAAGGTAAAAATTCAGGATATTGCATATGAAGAGGTGGGGAAAACAAAATTATATACTTTTTGGAGTTTCAGGTCTTTTGAAGACAGTTTGAGGCACCTCCTCCTACAGTTAATTGTGAAAATTTAAAATATGAAGAAATTTAAAATATGAAGAAATTACAATGTTAGGAAGGCCTGAGTGTGATGTTTCATGTTTCATTCATGTGATCTGTAAATTCTTTTTTTTTTCTTTCATGGCCCTTTTTGCTTTCTCTTTTTCTGCTGCTGTTTCTGAAGAATGTAAAGGAAGGAAGCACAGTGGAGGATGGGACAGGGTGAGGGTTGAAACAGCCCAAAACCCTTCCAACCAACATGAGAATTAGTGATCTGACACTGTCACACCCCTTGCCATAAGCAGACAGGCAGACCCAGCTGTGGTTCAGGGGTAGCAGCACATCTTTTACCAGCTCCTAAGTGACAGCCCCCTTGCCTCTGTCAGCTGCCTGGTCTAAGAGCTCTGTGGGCTGTAGAGCACAAGCTTTTGTATTTTATCCTTTCTGTGTGAGTGACAGTGGTGAAGAGAGCCCTTCCTGTTAGAAATTAGGGATAATTTACATGTTTTCTCCAGCTACATCTTTTCCTGTTTAATTTACAGCAGTCAGACCCTTATTTGCTGTACTCTTCAGTGTCTTCAGGTCATCTGTTTTCATAGAATCATAAAATGGTTTGGGTTGGAGGGGACCTTCAAGGTCTCCTAGTCCTGACCTGGGCAGGGACACCTTCCACTGTCCCAGGTTGCTCCAAGTCCCATCCAACCTGGCCTTGAACACTTCCAGGGATGGGGCAGCCACAGCTTCTCTGGGCAAACCTGTGCCAGGGCCTCACCACTTTCAAAGTAAAGAATTTCTCCCTGATATATAATCTAAACCTATCCTCTCTCATTTTAAATCCATTATCCCTTGTTCTTTCACTCCATTATCCTTGACAAAAGCCCTCCTTTAGCTCTTTAGGTACTGGAAGGATGCTATAATGTCTTCCTAGAGCCATCTCTTTTCCAGGCTGAACAATTCCAATTATCTCAGCCTTTCCTCACAGGAGAGGTTCTCCATCCCTCTTTGTGGCCTCCTATGGACTCACTCCTACAGGTCAGTGTCCTTCCAGTGTTGCTCTAAGTGGGGTTTCATGGGAGTGGAGCAGAGGAGCACAATAACCTCCCTTGGCCTGCTGGCCACTCTGCTTTTGATGCAGACCAGGGTATGGTTGAATTTTTGGGCTGCAAGTGCACACTGCTGTCTCATGTCCATCTTCTTATCCACCAGCACCCTCAATTCCTTCTTGGCAGGGCTACTTTTGATCCATTCATCACATCTTATTTAATTTTCCAACTTACAGCCCTGGGGACAGAAATGTCAATAAAAATGACAAGGCAGGATTTTCCTGCAGGTCTCTTTCTGCTGGGATCGTGGTAAAGTCATGGAAGGATTCACAGTCAGTGATTTCCTGCGTATCACATTCAGAAATTGAGAGGGGTAAAGTGTGGTTTTTTTCTCAGTCTTGGACTTAGAATCTCTCACACTTAATAAATTCTGCTTCTGCTTGACTCCTCTGTGTTCCGTAACCTGCCTGTCCCATGCTGATGGTGGCCACAGTGGTGGGCAGAGATGGCTGAGACATCAAAGATCCAACTTGTCTTCACTAAAACTGTCCTGCACTGAGGGGTGCAGTGCTTTTTATTTCTCTCATTCTATAGGAGTCTGCGTTGATGGTGAAGACATTCACAATACAGAACTTTGTGGTCAGAGGAGATGATTCTTCCTGCCTGCTTTCATAAGAAGGAGAAACCTTTCAGGTCAGAGCCAAAAAGAGACTGGGGGCAGTCACCTCGAAGATACTCAGTCTTAAATTCTCCACACAACCTTCCCACTCTGTAGACACCTGAGCTGGGTAAGGTGTCTAACCTTAGGGTTCTGCTGTTGGGGCTTCCAAGATTTGCCTCTGCCTTCAATTACTTGAGTTATACAACTATGAGAAATTAAGTGGCAATCCTACATCAGTTCCAGTACCACCTTTTGTTTTGGGTCAGTTCTCAAAATGCAATGTGAACTAACTGTGAATTGCTTTCTACCCTGGGGCCCTGCTGCAACAAGGAGGTAAAGATTGGTCTTTAAAAAAACTGGAGAGAAGGGGTTCCTTGCAAGCTGCCTATATCTGTTCAATTGTCCTTTTTCACTCCAGTGTTTTAAAAGAGAAATGGCCATGCTTATTCTCAGGGAAGGAGAGCACGGAGATTCCCAGCTTGGTGGGTTTCAGGCAGTGGATACACAATGGGAATGCTGGGTGGAGAGGAAAGGTTCAGAGCTGAGGATGCAACCCTGCTATCGGTACCTCCACAAGTAATGACAGATCCCTCTTATTTCCATTTTATTCACAAATCATTCACTTTTGCTGGTGCATTGGTGTCCTCAGTAGAGTTCTGGGTTTCATTACAAAGGTCAGGACCGTGCAAATTAGGCTATGGAAAGGCTCTGCAGTACTAAATCTCTTAATCAAATGCACTTGTTGTTTTTGAAGAAACTCTCATTACGTTAGATGTCCATCATCTTTCTGGAACACGTGGAGGAGAAACTCACCCACGTGGTTCAAGAAGGAAGCATTCACATTCCTGTATTTGGGAAATTTTCTGTCATTTGGATAGTTCAGCAGAAATGTTGGGAAGTGGTAGGTGAGTGTGTGGTACATCTCCAATTAGCATGGCCCTGTTAATAATGCTGAGAGTGACAGACAATGGGTATGAGCTCATTTCTGGAGTTTGTGGGGATTCTGGTTATCCAGGCCATTATCATAAGGCTGAGAGCAAGGAATGCAAAGCAATTCTTCCTTGCCCCAGTTAAGAGTTCTGGGAAATGTGATCAGCAGGCTCCTCTTTGTTAGAAAGTATGCTGCCTATTTTCCAAATAGATTTAGGCTGTTACCCCATCCTGATCCCTTGCTCCAGCTCTGCTCACTAACTATATAAAGCCATTACATATGGGTCTTTTTACTGACATAATCCTTGACTGTACTAAAAAAGAAAATATTACATTTCATTCCAAGAGCTGTAAGAACTTCCATGAAGATATAAAAAGCAGGAAATTGGCCCTGTAAGAGTGGAGTACTCTCATATTGAATAGCCTTCAGGGGCTCTGTGTTGAAGGCTTCTTCCTAATAGATAATGTAGGTTGGAACAGTTTGGCCTCTGCTTGAGAGGAAATGGGATTTGTAGGACTTTGCCAGTACAGGTTTACAGGGCTTAGGCCAAAGGACTGGTGTTCTGTGACCCTGTACAAAATCAACATGCTCCATACATACTGCACTAAGGAGAGTTTGAACATGCAGTACTGAGGAAAAAATCTCAGGATTTTCCGCTCCATCACAAATTGTTCTTACCATAATGTTTCTGGACATCATTTTAGTCTTTGCCTTGCTTGTATCACTCCTCTTTAATCTGGACACCCTGCAGACAGATGTGGAGGCTAATTTAAATGTGTGAAGCTCTGGGAATAATGTTATTTATTATCTCAAACAGCCATTGTGCCATGTATTATCTTCAGGTGATGAATTTTCCATCTCCAGGATATCTGCATGCTGCAAACTGTGCTTTAGCAACAGCATGAGAGACATTTCAGCATTGTGCTAGGTTTAAAAGAAGAAGACAGAAGAGTATGGGCAAAGTTTTCTAACTTAGTCTTGTGCAATACAGTCATTATTGGGATGGGTGAGCTGTGCACCTGCTACTTGGTAATTTAGTTTGGAGTGTGTTTTCCCCCAAGAGCATTCCTAAATTTTTAATCTATCTAATAACATTATTGTGTTAATATCCACAAGAATCAAATAAATTTGCACCCCAAAAGATGACCCACTGTAGAGGCAGAATATGGACCAACATGTTTTGTAATTGACTTGCAATCTGTGTGACTTGAATTATATACTTGAGAATCTCTTGGGGGTAGAAGAGGATGGTGCAAATTAGATTATGAAAAGTCAACTGACCTCCTGTTCTGTTGCTAGTTCCCTGGTCCATGCTAAAGAGGTGCAGGCTACAGCTTTGCAGAGGAAAAAATTGATTCAAATAAAATGTAGCCCTGAGATGCTACTTTGTTATTAAAAAAAAAAAAAAAAAAAAAAAGGTCAGAC
>JAOTQP010001286.1:145929372-145941981 GCA_026413545.1 Cichladusa arquata | reverse complement strand
ACTTTGGGTAAATATCTACTTCTTGCTTTCCATCTATAATTTTTTATTAAAAAAAAAAAAAAAAAAAAAGGCGCACCTAAAAGTATTGAACCAATGCTTCAGTTTCAAGTTCAAGATATTCTTCCTGCCTTTGCCAGTGAGTAAATAAACATGGTGAGAGAATCTGTCAGTACAAGTGCTACAGGTGCTGGTGCCTGGTTCTTGGACAAACTCTGTTTTCCCAGATCAGATATGCAAAGCTTCCCCTTATCAGCCTCCACTTATCAGCTCTTCTAATCCCTTCCACCTCACATACACTCTAAGACACTTCCCATCTGTCTTTTCCCTGATAACTATTTCAGTCAGGATTACCAAGATGCTTGAGTAACTGTGTTTTATACAGAACCAGCCTTTTAGACGTAGATCTTCTTTTTAAATTCGAACTCCTTGTTAGCTGAAGTGAGAAGGGGTCACCCTTTCTGGACTTGGCTGGTCCATAAACACATGCATTCATAGGTGAGTGGAGATTTTCCTGACAGTCTGGTCAATGATGCCAAAGACAGAGTCTGTCACACAGATTTTGATTGCAGGTTACCTTGGGGTTTCCTTAGACAATCAGTAGAAAGATTTCTAAGCTTGATATGCAAGAGTACAATTTAAATCTGGAGTTACTTCCTCTGGGCAAAACACTGGAAAGTTATACTTGGGGATATTGCCTCAAGGTTTCAGCCTGCAGACACTGCGTGGCTGCAGCAGGCAAAAATACTCTGCAAAGCCCTCTTCCAGCAGTGAGGGTGTTTTAGAATAGCAGCAATTTGGCAGACAACCAGTAAGGGCTTGTTTTAAAGTCAGTGGTAAATGCATTTATGAGGGGTCAATTTGTGGAATGCATGATCCAAGCATAGGTTAGGGAGTCAAGAGTAGCTGAATTCTAATTCTGACCTTCTCTCAGGGTTCCTTGTGTGTGCATGTGCAGCACCACAGAGGTTAAAGGAACATTTCTCAGGCTGCAAATTAGGAAATGCCCGTGTTGAGTTAATCCTTGGAGTGTGTTTCATGGCCCTCCAGGACTCTTGGTTACACTTCTTTTTCCACTCAACTCCTGTTTTATTCTGTCTCCTGAATAGGCATCTGTCACATAGGGAACAGCTATGTATTATTTTTCCCCTCCTAAATTGTCAGTATGCACTTTATTTCTCGCACAATCAAACACTTCCAATTGCAGGATTATTAATCATTCATGGGCTGGGCAGTTCCAGCACCAAGTACTTTGGGGCAGTAATAGAGTTCAGCTAAGGCAAACAAATCAGTGGGATAAAATGGTCTGCTGATCTTTCCCACTGCCCTATTTCATCTCCCATAAAGCTGACAGACTGCTTTGGCTCACATTCATGTTAACCATCGCCCTGCACCTGATCAGTTTTTTAGGGATTGGGATAGAAGTTGCCCTTAAAATGTGATGTAGCCCAGAGAAGCCGTGGATGCCCCAGCCCTGGAAGAGTTCAAGGCCAGGCTGGATGGGGCTCTGAGTACCCTGGTCTAGTGGAAGGTGTCCCTGCACATGGCAGGGGTTGGAATGAGATCATCTTGAGGGTCCCTTCCAACCCAAACAATTCTGTGATTCTATCATTGCAAACGAAAAGATGTCCCACCCCCTGCAGCCTCACCAGCACTCAGAGCAGATGTTGAAGAGTTTTTTGCTAGCAGGGTGCATGAATGGCTTCATCCAACATACTGTGGGTCTGCTGACAGTCTCCTCCTTGATTTCAGCAGACTTTGGCTCAGCTGTAGCAAAGTACCTCAGGAATACCTCTGGTGTTAGAGAGAATTTTCTGCTCTATTATTCACATGGGTTTTTAAACAGTGTCCACTGAAATCAATGTCCCTCTTTTCATTAACTGCAGTTGGCTTTGGATCAGGCCTGGGAAGATGCACATCTTCCAGAAATGCCATCAGATGATTTCTTTAATAATCATTGAACAAAGATATACGACTGCATGGGATGATCAGCAGGGAAGAAAGTCCCATCTCTCTTTTATACAGTTGGCTTCCTGCTCATATCAGCAATAATTTAGATAATTAAATTGCTTAGTTCAGTAGTTGGAAGAGGCACAATCAACAAGCTGACTCTACTAAGATGTCAGATGTATTAGTGTGCTGGGTTTTATATTTGTTTTTCTTTTTTGTGTGTGTGTGAAAAGATGTATAATTGGACACTGTCTTTTTCACCCCCGGCTAACCTCTTCTTCAGAGGAGCATACCAAAGACATTTAAAATCACATTATGAATGCCAGCATAGTTACAACATTTATATGGCATATGGTGATGTTCATTGGCAGCAGACGAATGGATGAAATCAAGCACAATAATAGAATCAGCCCCCCTTGAATTTAACAGTAAGATAAACAGTTCTGTGGTACAATTTAGTAAAATGCAAGTAAGAGCTCAAATATTTTAATGAGGAGTCTAAAATATATAACTGGGCATACTTAGAACATTGAACTTTGATTCAGTGGTCTTTGAACTTTTGCTCACATGAGATATAAAAGGTTTTATTAAATCACTCTCCTGAAATGCTCGTCTTACTGTGACTCCAGGTTTATTTTGTTTTGGTTTATGAATATTTGTGGCTGAATCACTCCTCTGAAGAATGAAGGAGGTCACAGAAAGTGTTCTGTGTTGTTCCATCTCTAACTCTCGTGGGTTTTGCTGTTTGTGACATCTCTCAAACCGGGACAGAAGAGCAGTGTCTGAGATGGGGTATATCCAGAGCCAGTGCAAATTGCTGCTCCCAGAAGTGCCGTGAAGTTTTCTTCTCTGCCACATTCTCTGTGTCTGCCCCCTCTGCATCTTTTCCTTTTGTTTTTTCAAGATGCTGCTCCTAAACAAACAATTTTGCTTCTTATTTTCCACAAAAAAGATTTTCATACTTGTTTTCTGAATCTCAGTATTGAGATAAGAAGTCTGAGTTCTCCTTTGGCTCTTTTAAAAAAAAAAAAAAAATGATGTTTTTTGCCCTGCATTCCCCAGAGTATTTACTTATTGTTCAAAACTAGAGAGACCTTTCCATGGATTCTAACTGACCTAAAACTCTATGCTAAACCCCTCAAAAAGCCATTCTGAAGATGAAAGTTATATAGAACTCATGCCTATCTTTTGCATATTGTTTGTTCAGCTGTGAGATGGTATGAATGGCTTTATGCTGTGCTTGTATTTTGGGTGCAGAGGGCTCACTCTAACATTCACCGACTTCTCAGCCAGGATGCCATTCCCACATCGTGTTTGCATGTAGCCAGAAGAATTCACTTCTCTTTTTCTCATTAAACTATTAAAAATGGAGCCTCAAACACAGAGTCCACAGTTCAGTAATAAACTCGGACGTGATAGGATTTGTCAGTTCTGTTTGCAATATCCCTTAATGCATCACAAGGGAATCCCAAAGTGATGTTTGCGAAATAAAAAGAAAAGTAGGAGGTACTTTTAAATGATGTACATTGACTTAGGCCTCTTTGAGCAAAATTATTCCCACATGATAGGCTGAACTAAAAATAATAGTAATAAAAAAATCCATGTTGGCCATTTGGAAATAGGGTTAAATAAAGAAAACTTCTTAGACTTGGATCACTCTGAAACCTAAACTGTCCCAGTTTTGGCTCCTTTTTGACCATTTCTCCTGGAAAGGGAAATAAATAGTGATCAGCTGCTGCAATTTCAAACTGGGCTCAGTCTCAAAGTGGCTGCCTGAGGTGGGAAAGAAACAAGTGTGGAAAACCCATCACTAAAAATATTTTATTTCCAGCCTTTCTTCTAATACCTCTGAAGACTTCGTTGCCATGACATGAGTCCTGTTGATGTGAATGGGGTAATTTTCTGTCACTGATATTTTTGTATATAAAGTAGTTGCAAGTTAAGAGACTTTGTTCAATTCTTTGTGCCATAAAAGTGGATCAAATGATATATTTTGGCCTGAATGCAAGAAAAATATTGAACCATAAATGCATATTAAAGCCACCACAAGTTATGATTATAGATTTTAAGCAGCTGTTCTGATTTGATTTGTGGCTTTTTTTTTTTTTTTTCACTATTTTTAGCCTAAAAGGCTGTTCTGAGACACCTTGCAGCATTCAAAATGCAGAAAGGAGTTCTTGAAGTGTTTTGGCAAGGAGGGGAGATGAAAGAGGCCTCAGAGACAGAGCCCTCAGGCCTGGCCATGGAGGAAGGGAGGAAGTTCTTCTTCTGGGGCAGAATCCCACACGTACCAAGGGAGCCCCATCTACCAAGCAGCATCTGCTGCTCTCAGAGCCAGGGCTGTTCTGCTGACTGACACCAGCTGGTGCTCTGCTCCTTTTATCCTGGCCTCATGTGGGTTAGCAGCTGGCCAGGGCTGTTTTTAAGAATGTATTTATAAAATTCACAGCCGTGCAAGCCCAGATATGGAGGAAGGACGTGCTGAGCTCGGCGCTGGAAGTGCAGGATGTCACTTGGCAGATCTGGTTTCCCAGCTCTTGCTGCTGCCACCAACCTGCTGTCCCATCGCTTGCACCCAAAAACAATGTTTGCTAAAAAAATCCAGGGGAGCAAAAACCTCGGGCTGAAGGCTCCCACAGATATTTTAAGTAATGCCTGTCCTGATCCCTCTGCAGGCGGCTGCCTGATTGGTATTTCAATAACGTACTTATTTAGAAGGAAAGTCTAACTCCTGTAGGGCACAGTGGTATTTTCGTGCCTTTTTTACCCTGCAGCCTGTTCCAGCTGGCTCAAACCTGAACACCTCACTGTCTGGTAGGGACATCGTCTGGCTGAGGTGTAAACTACAGCACCTGACTGCGTCCTTTGTACTTAGGATTGGAACATGAATAAATATGATTTTAAAAAGAATCTTTTTTGTATTTATGTTCCACTGCTGGCAGACACTTCCAAATTTTATTTGCAGTGAAGGGCTTATTATATGTATTGCTTTTCTCCTTGTCTGCATATGATACAGAGTTCTGAAAATAACCTGGTTTTTATCTTTTGGAAAGAGCCTGTATATTTTTGTGGGGATAAGGATTTATAGCGACATCTTGACAACTTCATAAGGTTTTTCCCCTTTTTAATTTCCGAAACCAGCACAACATGCTGAGATATGTTGTAGAGATAGGCCCAACATCTGACTGATCAAAACGGGTTTTGAACAAATGCTGACGCCACCATTCTTCCTGTCTGTGATTCCCACAGAACCTTACTGCTTTGAAAATACCCTAGAAGGAATAATTGACCCTGCAGCAATGAACTACATCAGACAGTGTCCCCTTCATGACTTCTACCCAGCCATCAACAGTGAGAAGCAGACGTGCATGTTAAAAGACTGAGAAGGCAAAACTTCCCCAAGAAAACGGACAAAGAAATCATTAGGAAAAGGAGAAAAATCAGGAGATGGGAAAAAGTTTTTGAAAATAATGCCTCAGGCAGTGAGAGTTGCAGAGTGGAAGCTGGTTTCTACCTTGTGGGTGTGCAAACAGTAGATCAAATTGCAATGACTTTATGATATAATAAAAAATAATAAAACAAGAGCAGTAACTGATTTTTTTTTTAAAGTGTTGATCTAGTGTTAGAAAACACAGCTTAACTTTTAACAACCCAGCCACTTTGCCTGGCTTCTTATAATACCTTCTGACTTCAGTGACTCCACTCAAAGTCAACTCAAACCAAAGACCTTATATTGATGATAACCCTGAGCTTTTGCACATCCTTAAGCCAAACAGTGGAAAGACATGTTTTGAAATTGCTGAGTTTGCTCCTACAAAGAAGGACTGATTGTAACAAATATGTACATGAAAACAGTGGTGTATTTTTAGCATTTGTCATTTTTGGGGCTCCAGAACTGAAAGCAGTGATGGGTGAAGTGGCAACGGGTTGTGTGTGTGATTTGTAGTGGTTGGTATCTGGGCTCTGTGTTGTGCATCTCCTAATGATGAATGCGTGGGAGGGCCAGGTCAGGAATGGTTTCCACTCCAGTGCGCTGATTGTGTAGTTGGCAGTGGGCTCAATTAAAGTATAATAATCTGGTAATCTCTCTCCTGTTTCCATTCAGCTGCTTCACAGTGAATAGAGCCAGTGAACGAGTATAGCTTTTGAAAAGTAGGTGAACTCCTGCCTCTTTGTCTGAGCAGTTTATGTCTAGTCAAGTAAAATGACAGGCAGAAGAGGCGACTCTCCAAAACGTTGCCCTCATGACTTGCATCACTTCTGCCGTTTGTGCTGCTGTGAGATAACACTTGCTCTTTATTTCCCTTTCCAGGCTGCGGGTTGGATTTCCAGCAAGCTTCACACCCCGGAGAAGAGAGGAGCTGATGTGAGAGGGGAGATGTGGATATGTCCATGATGGGAAGATGCCGTGTGCCCCACCTCTTGGTCCTTCTCACACTGGTGCTCAGCGGGGACAGAACTGAGGCACAAAGAGCAGGTATGAGTTCAGTTTTCTGGCTGGGAGGCCACCAGTTCTAGGAGGAAATCTATAAACAACCCAAGACTTTTACTGCTGGAAATACATAAAACAGACCTTAGGGATGGAGAAAGCTCAGGGGTCAAGGCTGTGATGTACCTGGGGTCTTTTGTTCTGTTGCAGGCTTAAAAAGTTTAGCTCAGCAAGAGGAGCAGCTCACCACAGTCTGCTCTGGATGTGCTCCATCTACCCCACACTGGCATGGAGATCAGCTCTTCCATCGCCTCTGTGGGTGTCAGAGGAGACCTGGTGAATCTTCTGCCTGGCTGTGACTTTGCTGTCAGCTAAACAGGGCCAGGGCACTGTCCATACCCTCCCTTGAGTCAAGATGTTTGAAGGATGTGTTGATGTGGTGCTTGGGGACATGGTTTAGTGATGGACTTAACAATGTTGGGTTAATGGTTGAACTTCCTGGTCTTTTTCAACCTAAATGACTCTAGGATTCTGTTTCTCTACTGTCTAGTTGTTAGCATGGTCTCTGGCCCAGATTTTGGCCTGGGCTCTGAATACTCTCCCCAAAATGCCACTGAGTGCTTTACAGGATGGTGTAGCTCAGGGACTGTTCTTACAGGGATCAAGGACACATTGGTTTTTGTGTGCCAGCAAAAAGACTTATCTGACATCAGTGATGCCACACCTCAAAAATGGTTGTAGACCCACACAATTCTTTTTATAAGAGTCCATTTTGAGATGGAGGTTTTCTCTCTCTTTTTCTAGAAAAGCTGCTATTCTGTAGATTGGGTAATTTATAAAGAAGAAAAGGCTTTTTTAGGCCTTCTTTCAGTTTAAGGAATAACTACTTTACAGCTTTCTTATGTGATCTCTCTATGGGTTTTTAGGTGAACTTTACCAGGAATAAATACTTAGTAGCCAAAAAAAGTGAAATCTCACTTTTTTTCCCCCTGCTTCTGGACCTGTCACAAGCAGAATATAGTGGAGCTATTTATATGTTCATTCTGTGCTTACTTTAAATAATTTTGGGCTTATGGCTTGTTTGTGAACTATTTTTAAAGGAAATATTGCAAAACAGTTGGTTCAGTGTCTGAGTAGATGAACACAACTCCTTGAATCATGCTCCCAGAGAGCATTTCTGCAATTACAAAACTGAAATTTTGCTTTCTATGAGTTATCTCCCATATTTCCTTAACATGAACTGAATTGTTTCTGCCAGTAAAAAGTACTGTTATGGCATTCTTTGAAAACAATCAATCTTGTCCAGCAGTAGACATTAGAGTGCTAAAAATGCAGATTAATATTTACTAAAAGCATTTCTGCAGCATTTCATCTCACTGCCAGCAGGTCTGTAAGGAAAGAATCACCAATGCAAAAACAAAAAAAAAATTATCCCTAAAAACCATCTTTTTCCTCCCTGCAATACTGCTTTGAATAGGCATCACTTTTTAAACCTTAACTCCCTCTTGTTTTAAGGCTCATTGCCCTTGAACACAGACAGGATTCATTCTGTCTGTCCTGTTTGTTTTGAAATTGCTGTTGTCTCACCTGCTGAGAGTCATTAAAATAAGTAGCAGGAAGGTCTGTACCTTGTGGGTCTTGCTCTCTAGTTAGTCTCACCTAATTAACATTCTTTCAGCCAGAATAGATTAATATAATAATGAATTTAGGAAGGAGGTGAGGTGGGGAAGTGTAAGCTTTTTCCTTACCTTTTACTGTTATCTTTATATTCTCCAAAAATCAAGCAGAACCACACTTGAGGGTCCAGCTGATATACACAGATGTTAATGTAACTTGCATGCCATAATATAAAATTATATAAACCATCACCTTCACTCTCACATTGCCTTCAAGAGAGTTTTCCCAGACAGACTTTTCTTCTTTGGAGTTAGAGCCAAGCACTCCCTCATTCACAAAATGCCACCACAGAACAGTCCCACATGCAGGTTTTGGCTGGGATACAGTTAATTTTCCTCACAGTAGCTGCTCTGGGACTGTGCTTTGGATTTGTGCTGGAAACAGTGTTGATGACACAGGGATGTTTTTGTTACTGCTGAGCAGAGCTCACACTGAGCCAAAGCCTTTTTTATTCCTCCTCACACCAGCCAGGAGACTGGGGGAGCACAAGAAATTGGGAGGGGACAAAGTTGGGACAGCTGCCCCCAGCTGACCAAAGGGATATCCCAAACCATGTAGTGTGATGCTCAGAAATAAAACTGTGGGGGGACCCTTGGCTGGACACAGTCCTGCTTGGGGACTGTGAGTCAGTCAGTGGTGAGCAACTGTTTTCATTTGCATCACTTCTCTTTCTTGGGTTTTATTTATATCTCGTTGTTATTTTGATTTTCATTACAACTTCCTATGTTTCTATTTTATTTTCTTTTAGTTTAGTTTAGTTTAGTTTAGTTTAGTTTTTAAACTTTCTTCTCTCAACCCATGAGTTTTCCCCCTTCCACCTTTCTAATTCTCTTCCCCCATAGTCCTGCTGAGGGCAGTGAGTGAGGGGCTGTGTGGTGCTTGGTTGCCAGCTGGGGTTAAACCACAACAGCTCTTTGGTTGTTTCCAAAGAGATCCCGTGTGGATGAGCTGATCCCAATGTGATCCCAATCCCAGGTGCTGAAGTTGTTCCCACATGCTCATTTCTCATCACCTGCCACACTCCAGGTGTACATTCAGCCACTCTCATGGTCATCCTGCAATGCCTTGACTGACCCACTATTTCAAAATGCTTTCACTCTTTTCTGAAGGCAAATCCTCTCTGTGTAGCTGAGCTACCCACTCCCTCCTTTCCAGTGCTGTGGGCAGTTCTGGAATTCTTCCATTCTGGGCAAGGTCACAATCCTGGGATGAGCAAAGGAGCCAGAGCTAATTTGTGTCAAAATCTGAGTGTGGGAGAAGACTTTTTGACCTTCCTGTAGGTTCAAATGCTGGAATTCAGTAGGAAATATGTCATTTTACCACTGGTTCAAACATGCAGTTGTACTTTTTGAGACAATGAGAAACAAGAACTGCTGGAGAAGCAATGGCTGGTGACTGTGCCCGAACTGACTTTGTAGAGCAGTTTTCATTCTTTAAACTCTTAATTTATTAGGGGTTATGGTCTATAATTATGGCTTAAATAAATAGAAGTATATATATACACATTTTGTTTAGTTGAGGCATTATGTTGATAAATCTTGGGCATCAGTGGCACTTTTATGGATCTACTGTTTCCTGCCTTGCATGTATCCAGAAACAGCTAAAAAACATCTCCTGAGAGATCTACTTTTTTTGGCAAGTGTCTGACAAATATACAACCAGTCTGGATTGATATAGAGCAAGCAAGTTGCAATTAAAATAGCTTTGTGTTTTGGATTATACAGCCTCACATTGCAAATATCACGGTTGGAGGCAAAGGGATGGTTGTGGGGATAAGTGAACTTTTCCCTTACAATGCAGCTGCCCTTTGTTGTTGAGGAACACATTCCAAAATTCAGTAAGTTATCCTTTAGTCAACAGTCATTGGCAGAAAGCCTTAAATTTGAAATAATCTTGTTATAGACCCACTATACCAACATATCATGCTGGGCAAAAGAACTGCTTCTAGCCAAGCATAAATGAATCATAACATTAATGCAGGAGGGGACATGAAAGCTTCATTACTCAGGGTCAGGACTGGCATAGGCAAGGTCAGGACAGGGCTTTTGATCTGCCCAGGTCATTTCAGAGCACTGCCTGAGCAAAGGCACTCCAATGAAGTCAGAGAAAAATATTTTCATGTACTTGCAGGGGTGTAGCTGAAGAACTCAGCAGAGGTAGTTAGAAGCACAGGAAGGGAAAGGGTTTGCATTTCAAAGTGAAGTCTGTGCTGCTCTGTAGATGTCCTGAAACTGATGAGGTGAATCACAAGGAAGAAGGGCTGGGAATGTGCTCTGCCTCTGCAGGGTAGGGAGAGGGTTTGCTGCCTCCTCCAAATTGCTCACTAGGGAGCTGTGTCTAGGGAATATTTGGTATATCTGGTCCTCTGCGCTCATCTCCCCTTAACAATGTTTTCTGCCACTCTTGCAGGTTGCAAGAGTGTTCACTACGACCTTGTCTTCCTCTTGGACGCCTCCTCCAGCGTTGGAAAAGAAGATTTTGAGAAAGTTCGTCAGTGGGTGTCTAATTTGGTGGAAACTTTTGAGATTGGCCCAGACAAAACCCGTGTCGGTGTGGTGCGATACAGCGATCGCCCAGCCACAGAGTTTGACCTGGGAAGGCACAAAACCCGCCAGGAAATCAAGGAGGCTGCACGGAAGATTCAGTACTACGGGGGTAACACAAACACTGGAGATGCTCTCAGGTACATCACCACCTACAGTTTTTCTAAAGAAGCTGGTGGGAGACTCAGTGATGGAACTGTTAAGAAAGTGGCTATCCTTTTGACTGATGGACGGAGCCAGGATTTTGTCTTGGATCCAGCCACTGCAGCCCATCAGGCTGGGATTAGGATTTTTGCTGTGGGTGTTGGAGAAGCCTTAAAAGAAGAACTTGATGAGATTGCTTCAGAGCCCAAGTCTGCTCACGTGTTTCATGTCTCTGATTACAACGCCATCGACAAAATTCGGGGGAAGCTGAGGCGGCGTCTCTGTGAGAGTAAGTAGAGCTTTCCTTTCTGCAGAGTTGGAATAGGTTCAGTTAACACAATGATATATGAAAAGCTGTGATTGTTTTCTTTCATGTTTATACTTCTTTATTTTCATGTCTTCTACTCAGTTCCACTCTGTAAAACATCACTGTTCAAGGCAGGTTGGGTAGAGCTTTGAGCAACCTGATCTAGTGGAGTACTGCTCATGGCAGGGATTTGGAATTAGGTGATCTTTAAGGTCCCTTCCAACCCAAACTGTTCTCTGATGTTATGTTTCTATGATTTTACTACAGGAGATGTGATGGGTTTTTCTGGCAAGTCAGTATTAACTATTGGCCAGCTCCAGAGTAAACCATGAATTCCCTTTGGCTCTGATAGAGTTCAATTACTTTATAATAGTTTGGACTACTGAATATGAATAGTGACATCTTATTTATACCCAGATTTTTATTTACTTTGTATAGGACCCTTTCCCCCCCTTATTTTCTGGCATTGTACTGTGAACAGAATGTTCTTGGTGCTGCTGGAAACGATCCTTAAGGAAGCAAAGGGATGTTTGTGCTCTTCTGACTTTCAGCATCTCAACTCTACTGACAATTGGTGTGTGCTCTCTAGTGCTCTGGCTGCCAACAGCATAAGCATTGGTGATGTTTTGGATGCCTTTAATGGAGAAAAGTGTCGGGGATTTGCACTGCATAAATGACCCTGATTTTCCAGCTCCTTGGTGAAGAGGATGGGAATGGCATTGTGGCTGTATCTCCCAGCACTTCAACAGGAACAGCAACCACACGGCCTGTTCTCCTTCCACCACTGATAAATCACTCTCTTCTTCTTAGTGACTATGTGAAAGCTGCCTGGTTTTGCTGCTTTTTGCAGTGTGTTGTGATTACTGTGAACAGGCCTCGTAGCTGATGTTGTAAGAACTGTTATTGCTTTCTGTGACCTCCCTTTGCAAGAAAAAATCTCTGGACTTAATGTAGGGTCCTGAAAGAGTGACAAGTGCAAGCAGGCAGAGTCTAGTTGACATCAGCCAGCAATATCAAGATGTTACTGCTTTTTTAGCCTAAACATAAATGGGAAATGGATGGTGTAACCCCTATACAAATGGAAGTCATGAGGAATAATGACTGTAAGCTATGCAGACTGAAGGAGCTTGTTTTTTCTGTGAAAATATCATGCAATCATACACACAACTGGGCTTTAATAGAATATGATAAACCCTTCTAACTGGCACACTTGACCAACCCAAATATCTTCCTGTTGCAGCTGCTGAACACCAAAAATGATTTTCTTTTGCAATTCTGTTATTTTCCTTTTCCAAAGCACGTTTACTGTGCTTTGTACCTGGGTCATCCTTTGTTGCCTGCTCGAGAAAATCTTTTACCTGCCTGTCAGAGTATAATACCATCTGTCTGTGGGTTTCTGAGCCCATGCTGTGTCCACACAGGCCATAACATTTCTCATTTGAGTGCAGAGGATCACCAGGAGCACCCTTCATCCTGAACATGATGAGTTGTGGAGATCTCAGCTAGGGAATGCAGCCCCTCTTCTGGTCACTCCCCCTCTAATTGCTTGTTGGTCCTTTAAC
>JAOTQP010001286.1:145839994-145909654 GCA_026413545.1 Cichladusa arquata | reverse complement strand
GCCTTTCTCTCCATTCCTTTCTCATTCTCTTTTGTTTTCTCCTTTGTTCTCTATCCCCTTTCCTTGAATTTCTTCTGAAATGCCTTTGAGGCAAAGAGTCTCAAACAATCAGATCACTTTTCCAAACTTGCAGTCCTATTGTTACATTTTAATGACAATAGGTTATTTAATGTTATTTTAGTGCTAGTGAATGTTCCTGAGCCAGCACGAGCTTCTGACATGTCTCCTTGCAGAACATGTACTATGTAGGACATATTGTCTCTTGCTTTTAAAATGTTCGAGAGTTTAGGGATTTTTTTTCACAGGGAAGGTTCTAAAAAAATGATGTTTAAAAGCGAGGCTAAAGTCCCTCATCATCAAACTGATCCCAGTGTGATTTGCTTACAGAAAAGGGGGGTATCTGCAGTTAAATTGCTTTCAGAAAAGCTTCCTGCAGCAAGAAGCTGGTACAAACCAAGGACACAGGGCTTCTTGTTAAACCTGGTGAGATTTCCATCAGCCACTTCTCGAGTCCAGGTCCCTCTGGATGGTCCCACCCTTCAGATGTGTCAACAGCATCACTCAGCTTGGTGTCACCTGCAATTTACATACACAGAGCTCCTAGTCCCTCTAATTATGGGCCTTTGAAATGATGATAATGTAAGGCTATTAGAAATTGAAAAACAGTCTATATGTATAGCTATAGAGCAATTTTCCTGATCTCAATCACAAAAAAGTGATATTTGATGTTGAAGCCAGTGAATAAGTATTACAAAAAAGGCATTATTATGTATCCCTATTCAAGAATTATAATTTTATGAGAAAGAGGTCATCTCTAACAAAACTAATTTTCTTCTGCAGAGTTAGTCTGGTTGATATGGTAACTACCTTGATAAAGTACATTTGTTCTTTAATAAAGTACGTTTTTTCTTAGGCATTGTTACTATGTATTGAATTGCATTTGCATTAAAAAGTAGCACTCTACAATGGATTAAAAACTGACTGATCTCATGTAGCATGTGTCAGTGGAAAGTCATAATTCCTGGTGCAACTGTAAAGGGGTATTTAGCACTTCTGGTGCTATTAAAAATTTCCATGAACCCCATGGATATAAATGTAAAATCTTTGCTGATAAAAAAATTTGGATAAAGAAAATGATTGACAGAATATTATATAACGTCTTGTCTTGCAGACAAAAAAGAAGTTTTAAACAATACATATTTAAATGCAACTGCAAGCAGAGGATGTCACAAGAAGCAGAGGCTGAAAGCTCAGGGCAGTCAGCTGTACTTTCTCTTCTGTAAAGCTGTGAAGATTTACAAATTAGCAGAGCCTTAGCTGCAGTGCAGATTTTGTTACTGTCTCTGCCATTTTCAGGAGGTGCTCATTGTTGCAAATCTTCTGAGCATCACATGTTTGTTTAGAGTTTTGCCTGGCAGTAGCAGAAAAAATGGGCATAAATGCTCTTTGACACTAAAATGTTCACCTGTGTCAGGGGTTTCATAGATAGGCTTCAACAGGAGGAGGGCAGTTTTTGCCTTGCCTTCCCCACAGTGCAGCCCTGGGCGTGGCAATGAGACCTGCTGGCTCCTTGGGAATGACGGATGTGCTCCCAGTCCAGCACTTTGCTCCTTTGGACATACAGAGCTGTGTTAATCACTGGGATGGGAAAGTCCCAACCTCGTGTGAGCCTCTGTGAATTACTTTGTGTCTGGAAAGTCACTGGAAAGTGAGCACTGCAATAAACTTCTTTCCCCTGGAGCTATTTATGCTCATTCCTTAGATGCAGGCAGGCAGGGAGGAGCCAAAAGGAGCACAGGATATTTGTAAAATAAAGGCAAAAGTGAGGCTGTAGTTCTTCAAGAGGTAATAAAAGAGTGTCCCTATCACTATCTGCCCACGTGAAGGGTCCCTTCCACACTTTTTGGAAGCCCCTTTTAATTAGTGGAAGGTGCTATAATGTCTTCCTGAAGCTTCACCTTCTCCAGGCTGAACAAGCCCAGCTCTCTCAGCCTCTTTTCACAGGGGAGGTGCTCCAGGCCTCAGATCATCTTTATGGCCCTTTTCTGGACCTGCTCTAATAAGTCCAATATTATACATATAATGATACGTATTTATTATTGTTGTTGTTGTTGTTACTGTTGTTATTGCTGTTTTTGTTACTGTTATAATATTAAACACATACAGACCTAATATCTCTACCAGTTCTTCTCATTAAATTGATCCTCGTGCCACCTGCCCCCATTGTTTACAAGTGTGCAATAACCTATCGATCTGGGGAAAGAAAGCATAAATAAAAGTTATTTCAAAGGTTTGGCAGGAAAGGGGATATGTAGACAGTTCTCCGTGGAAAAAAATTTATCTGCAATTTGTTGTGACACTAATTGGGAGCATGAGAAATGGCTGGGTATTTTCATGACTTTTTAAAACCTGTTTGTAGGGGTAAATACTATTCAAAGTTTTAGTCATTTAACTCCAACTTCTGTTTGAACAAACTCAGGGAGTTTTCCAGAGTAGGAGCTGTCCTTTCTGAAAAGTGTGGGCAGCACCCCAATGCCAGCTGGCCTTTCAGAACTTCAGCCAAGCTGAGAGTGGAAGCACATTCTGTATTTTCTTAATTTTTTTGTGACTTTCATGCAGATTTACAGACAGGAGAAAGACACAAACCCAGAGTGTTGTCCCAACTGATAGAAAGGCTCAGCTGATCTATTCTGTCTTCCTGTCTGGGCAGGCAGAAAAAAGTGGCTCAAAACCAGACAGAGTGTGCTGGGTCTCTTGTCCATCCTGAAGGTGGCTATAGCAGAGAGGAAGGGTATTTAGGATATGCAGAGCCTGGGATGGAATTATTGCTGAGGTGCAAGTTCTGAACAAAACCCAGATCAGCCTTTGTTAGTTCTGCAGCTTCCAAAACGATGTGTTTCCTTGGGATAATTTTGTACTGGTTCTGTTGCTTTTCAGATGTCCTGTGTCCAAATGTCCATGTGGAAGGAGACCGGTTCAAACACACCAATGGGGGCACTGATGAGATTCCAGGTAAGCAGACACACTTTTCTTCTGGCCCTCTGGGAACTGAAATAGTATAACTGTACATTTCTTGTGCAATGCTCAGATTCATTACACTTTTCCTAGACGGAATTTTCTTATTCCAACACATGTTCAGTGGTGAAGAAATGTATTAGAAACTGTGAGGCTCCAAATGAGTTATCTGTTGACAGCCAACACCAAATTAATCACAAACATTCTTTTGATATGGCATCAAATTAAAAAGCCAGTGGAGCTTAATGGAGTAGCTAGAGCAGTGCTATAAGTCTTGGAGATCACTTTTTTCTTACCACTGCACATTTAGTGAGTTTTAATGTCCATTTGTTTGATCTGTGATTGTTGTGGAAATCCAAGCACTGTGGTAATTACCACTGGAGAAGGGCTTATGTGTGCATTTATATAAATAAAAGATTTTCTGAAGCACTGGTGAGAGATCAAGGGGAAATACAGTCTGGTGATAACTCTGATTTTCTGTGAGGTCTGATACATCTTTTCAGCCAGCTGAAAGGCTTAGTGTCAGACATTAGCATGGACTGTGCCTCTTTTCTATCCTCCCAAGACTGCTTGAGCTGTTGGCAGAGAAAAGATGCCCATCAAGGATTCATTGGGAATAACTGTGACTGACCCAAGGACATAAGTCACTGCAGTGGGAGGCTGAAGGTTCTTCTGCAGCTTGATTATGAGTAGAAATCCTCAGTGTTTGACAGCTTTGCTACTCACTCAGAATTTTTTCATTGGAGGATTTGCACTGCCTGCACAAAATATCAGCTCCAACTGTGCTGTCTGTGGGCAGCTTATTTTGGCTGCTGTCTGATTGCATCTGAGCCTGTGATGATGTTGGGTGGTAACATGTTATGTGATCATCAGACCCAAGCAGATTATCCCCAGACACCTATTTTGAACTGCTGTCTGTTGCTGGGTCTTGCATTAATCTGTCCTGAAAGTCCTTCTGTCTCTGGGCTGGGCAAACCAGAGAGCAACTCAGCCCTACTGATTCTGAATGAACCCATCTGCAGTGGAAGCTGCTGCTCAAAATGAGTAGGAGGATTGTGTCCCTTCTCAGATGATCACCTTCTATGTGATTCTTTACAGAAGAAAGGAGCTACAAGTGAATCCCTACCTCCAGTTCATGTTTATCTGAATTTTGATTCAAGTGCTAACTAGTAGACTCTCTGTTTTTATTTGACTTCTAAAATCTATATTTTGTTGAGCAATGTACAGGACAGGAATCCCAATTCAGATCTGGCACAGAAGTTTTGGGTAGAGTGAGGTGTACATATAGACACTTAGGCTCTTCTGTAATATTTTTGTGGTAATTTTTCCTTTTATCTTTAAGTGTCTCCCTCCTAGGAAAGAAGTCAATATTCAGCATTTTAACATAAAAGATGACTTTGCTGTCTCTGATCTGTATGTTAGTTCAGGTTGGAAGGGTCCTATGGAAATCATCCAGCCCAAATTCACACTCAAAATAGGGTCTCCTTCGAAACTGGGCACATTTTAAAGTTAGATCAGATGTCCCAGGACCTTGAGTTTTCAGTTTCTTCAAAGATGGATACTTCACAGATCATCTAGTCAACTGTTCCAGTTTGGTCAGTATCACTGTGATTTTTTTTTCCTACTATGTTAGGGGATTTGTAAGCAGAAATTAATTTTTTGCAGCATCTGGTCAGGCTGATCATTCAGGGCTGTCATTTATTTGACCTAAGGGATACCTGTCCACTGTAAATGTTTAGTGTTGCATTCAGTGTCTTAACAACAGATTAGTTACAGTATTTAATTTAAAGTGACAATTTCAGCCCCTCACCAACAATACAGAGGATTGTAGAACGCTCCTGATTGCTCCAATACGGTGGGAAAATTATTTTTTTCTCATCTTGTCACTGGTGATCAGGAAAACGTGTGTCCTTTCCTGGAGAAAATGGAACAGATTGTCTGGGTCTGCTGAGGATTGTGCTGCTGGAGATGGATCATAGATCAAAGTGCTGTTCCACTCCTGCTGTGCTCCTTACTTACTCCATAGCATTTTCTGAAGGCTCTGGGCTCCTGGGTCTGATTTCAACAGGAATACATTGCCTTCTTCCAGCTGAAATGGAAAGTTCCAGTTGTCCCAGTGTGCTGTGGTCCCCATCCCAAAAGGATGTGTTGGCTGAACAGTTTCTGTGTCCTGCCCCAATGCCCTGCAGCTCTGAGGCACAGCCTGTGTGCTGCCCACTCAGCTCTGGGGTGTGTGGGGTGACAGCACTGGGGAGGGGTCTGTTCCTCTGCCTCCCACCTCCTCCTGGCTACAAGGATTTTAAGTTAACACCTGTGCCTTGTGCTGCCCTAGGAACTGGAATGGATCCCTGCCTAACAGGCTCCTAACACTGAATTTCAGGGCTGTATCTTGCACAAACTTGTTTGTAGATGGACACAAAGCACAGTCTCATGGAGTTGCAGTAAATCTCATTTTGGGGACAGGGAAAACGGTATTTAAAATCTTCTTATATTTAACACCTTTTCCTCTCTCAGATAGGGACAAGACCTCAGAACTGAGAGTCAGAATGGCAAAAATCTGAGGTTTTTTTAAATTTTCTTTCTTATATTTTTATTGGGTGAAATGCAGCAGCAGAAGGCACAGACAATTGTTTCCCACAGGGCATCACCAATTCCAGCCCCTTTTTGTCTACCCTACCTGCATACAGGTTATATCATGCCCTGCTACATTTAGCTCTGTCTTTGCATTTAAGTGGAGGAATTGAGTCACTCTGTATCAGCAGAAGTAAAAATAGAAGCTAGAACATAAACTGAGCTGTAAAAGGACTCTCTGAGATAAAGGGAAACAGTGGTGGGGCTGAGAAGGGAGATTCATGGTATTTTGTTAAGTCAGAGGCTGAGAATAGGAGTGAGAGTAGTGAGAGTGGCTCCATGAAGAATCAAATAACTGCATGGAAAAAACCCATTGTGATCTGGAGGAGAGACAATGCTCTAAACTGGTATTTTCCTTGTAAAAGACAGATGCTTCCTTTTCCTTAGACAAACAGGACTAAGTAAAGCTCATCTATCTGCTCTTGTTGAGAACTGCATTGGAAGTCACTGCTAAAGTGAAAAAGGATAGAGATTAATAAATGTAAAGTGAGGAATAGATGTAAAGTGAACTAGAAATTGCCTGGCAGGGACACAATCATGAATTTTCTAGGAAAGGGAGTAACAAGTTAGAGTGGGCAGTGATAAAGACCTTCAGGGTCTAGATTTAGGTCTAATCTTCCCTTGAGTTTCCACTCTGTGGATTGGAATTAATGGTTCCAAAACCCAGGGACTTTTTTCCAACTAAATTGGTCAGTTTAAAAGACCAAGTTTTGGTAGGTATGGATCAATATCAGGACTATAAACTCCTCCTGTGGGAACTGATGGGGTCTTAATTAGCCAATGTTTGTATGTCACAGTCCTGTAGAGCTGGGAAAAATATTTTTTTTTTTTTTGGGAAATCATTACTGGACAAGATAGAGAAGGGAATAATTCCTGGACAGGGCTTTTAATTACTGCTCATCTAGAAAAGTTTGCTCAGACCTCCTTAGCTCAGGAAAGATGGATTCAGCCTTGAGGAGCTCTTGGTGTGCTCAGGAGCCAGAGAGAGGCAATTAAAACCCTGGGTTTGGTTAATCTTGCAGTGTGCAGGTGGAAAGGGGAGGTAATATTGCTCTCTTTAGTAGATCAGGAGAACAGCAGGAGGGAGACAGGGGAACCACTCAAGCTGAAGGACAAAGGCAGCAACAGGAAATGACTATCAGCTGTTTAAGACAATCACTCAAGGCATCAGAAGAAGACTTGAAGCTGTCAGAGATATGAAGCACTGGGACAAGAGGTGAAGTGGTACTAAGGGAGACAAACAAACAGTGATGGATAGTCCTGAGTCCTCCCAGAGCAGAGGTTTGTACTCTATGACCCTCTGGTCTCAAAGCATTTAAATAAGAAATTTCCAGCTGTAGCATTCAGGAATGTAGCATTCAGCTACAGTGAAATAGGGTTACATGAGCAGGAATATGTAGGCAGCTTTACTCTACTACTGATAAAATTTTGTCAGTGAAGTGAAGCAGCATCTGCTTAACGGTACATAACATGTGAATTCAGAATGTAACACTGAATATGTTGCTGAATGCATTAGGAATCAACAGGGAATTTTGAAAGAAAGCAAGGAATCTACTTAGAATATCACTTCATCTTCCAGGATGAAGATGTTTTAAACTAATGCTTAATAACGGTTTAAACGAAGTCCTTAGAGCATTCTTGTGAGTACTGTGTTTCAGTTGAGTTTTTTTTTTAAAGAGTCAGGTTTTTTAAGAGTTGAGTTTTTAAAAAGAGGGTTTAACTAATCTACCCTAAAATGCTCAGTAACACTCCCCCCGCCCCCTTATTGTATTTAATACCTCCTATTATGCTGAATTGTCATTTTCATTTCATCAGCATTTAAGAAAGCAGGAAAACACAATGATAGTATTTTGCATCCTGCAGATGTGACCTTTGTGTATTTTTAGGAGCTATAATATTGCATCAAAATAGATATTAATGTTATTTAAAATGAATTATACTTCTTGAGGTTTTAAGACTTCACATTTGAATTATTTGTATTTTAGACTAGACCTGCTGGACATGGGATTTGGTTGCAGAAACCTGGATGATCCCTAGAATTAAGAATGAGTTGAGCTCTAGTCCTGAACATTACCAGAGGAAAAAATACTCCTCAGCAGATATTGGCTGCTTTCAGGAGACACTGCCATGGAAATAAAGAAAGGCCTGAAGTGGTTTCCACAGAGAGCTAAGAAAAATAAACCCGGGGAAGGACAATTCCCCCCAGCACATGGCATCAAACACCACACTGGATGGTGTTAATGGGGCAAGGGAGGAACGTGAAAGCCCTGACTTTAACTCATAAGTAGTCACACAGTTGTGTGTGTGAACAACAGCAGAAACTGCATTATGGGCTATACCACAGACTGACCTCAGCCTCCAGCTCTCTTCCCTGTCTCCAAAACCTCCATGTAAAAATGACCAGAATTCCAAACCATTTGTGACCTGTGTGTTTTTCTGTGATTCTCTAGAGGGTGTTTGGGATTTTACGATGAAGGCACTGGTTGTAAAACCAGTCCCCTGCAATTACAGACTGCAGTGGCTGTGTTTAGCTGTCAGTGTGTCTCCAGCTCCTGTGGTTTGCAGCACAGGGTTCACATTCCAGAGATGCTAGTGACTCGCTAGCTAATTACAATATCCCTGGGACTATTTATATTTGCCCACTAAAGCACGTGGTAGTATGAGAAAACTGGAGTGTCCAGGCTGCTGGACCTGCAGAACAAATGCATTTGACTGATCTCCTCCGGGGGAAAAAGTGTATTTGTGGTGCCTGTGTGACAGGCATTGTGCCCTGCCTTTGCACTTGTCAGTCTCCTTGGGAAGCCCCCAGGAGGGCAGTGAATGGTGCATGGATAGCTGCAGAGATTGGTGAGGGATCACTGCCCTGGGACAGCAGATGCACAGTGGTCACCAGCAGAGACTGCCCCAGTGCAGTGCTGCTGGGGCTGGCTGCTCCTGCAGACACCAGCACTCTCCTCTCCATCCTCGGGGTTATGCACACACAGGCAGGACTGGAAGCAGCTGGGATATTTGTGAGAGATGGGGCAGAAGGATGAAGCTTTGCTGTGCCATGGCACAGTCACTTTGTTCTTGTGTTTGTCAGTGACCCATCACTAGGCAGTGCTAACGGGATAGGGCTCAGGGCTTCCTATTTCCTCTTCCCCCCACATTTTCTATAGGAAGTCCCCCAGAAAATGTGAAACTGGTCTGAGCTGAATTTGGAATTGAGTTCCTGACATACAGATGTCTGACAATAGCAGCTGTAACTCCTGAGAGGCAAACAGGGAAAGGAGCAGCTGACTGTAACTGTAGTCACAGGAGTTATGTGAGTGTCCTGTGAGCTGAAAAAAATTTCTGGACTTGTGCTGTGAGGTGGATTTGTCCTCTGGGCTGGTGGATGAGATACCTGCAGTGCAGATGACCTTACTGAGGTCTTGTTGGCTCATTTTTCAGAAGTCTATGTACAAGTCTTATTGAGAACAGCTGAGGGAACTGGGGGTGCTTAGCTGGAGAAAAGGGGGCTCAGGAGGGACCTTATTGCTCTCTACAAGCCCCCAAGAGGAGGGTGCAGTGAGCTGGGGCTTGGTCTCTCATGCAGGCAACAAGTGACCACAGGAAATGGCTTCACGTTGTTCCAGGAGAAGTTTTGTTTGGATATTAGGGAATTTGATTGGAAATATCTTCACTGACAGGATGATCAAGCATTGGAACAGGCTGACCAGGGAACTGGTGTAATCACCATCCCTGAAAGGATTCAGAAGACATGCAGATGTGGCAGTTGGGGACATGACTTGGTGTTAGGTTAATGGCAGTGTTAGGTTAATGGTTGGACTCAATCTTAGAGATCCTTTCAACCTTAATAATTCTGTGATTCTGCCATTCTACTGTGCAATGGTTAATCCCAGTACTATAGCCTAGATTACTGCATTTAAAAGGTCTTTGAAGTTTTTTGGAGGTTGACAAATGGTTCACTTGTGTTCAAAGGCATTTTAATATCCAGAACTCAAGAAACCACAGCAGGTCAAGCAGGCAAATAATTACCAATAAATCATCTGTGACTTCTAAGCATAGTCACTGCAGTCCTGTGGGCTGGCTCTAACCTGTGCATGCCCAGTGTCCAGACCCACCAGTAATCCAACATGGGGACCTTGGCTTTAGGGCTTGTGTGCCAAGGAATTTCCCTTTCCTTCCTTTAGTCAGAAAATGAAAGAATTGGTGAGTGAAAATGTACAGTCACCCCAACAGGGAGTAGGTAGTCACCAAAGTGTGCATTGGGATTAGGAGTGAAATACTAGAGCATCCTCTAAAGTCTGCACAACCAGGCTCACACCAACAGAGCTGGGGTGAGTTCTTTGAGAAAACAACATGTTTTAAATTAATCTTTTTTATTAATATGGTCAGAGATGTAGCTGTTACTCAAGGCTGTGGATCTCAATGGATTCCTGACACAGTGAATGACCTGGCAACATCAGGTCTGTGCTGGAGCAGGTAGCCGGGCTGAGCTTCTCAAAAATGTCAGGAAATACGGAGAAGGAAAGCTGAATTTACTTGAAAATGTGCTTATGCAGGAAGTAAACAGTAACAGCAGAGCAGACCCTGTGAAAGCCTTTCTCTGCTCTGAGTCCCAGCAGCAACCAATTCTGACATCTGCATTCACAAAGAAGGTTTAACAAGGGTTAATCATGCACATGAAAGTGATTCTTTGACTGGTATTTGCTTTTTCCCAGAAGTAAACAATCCAGGTAGTTTTCTTATTCCAGTGCATTTGAGATTGATGAAAAAGAAAGAAATTCAATTTTGACTGTTCATAGCCCAAGAAGCAACCACTCCTTTGGCTATAAAAAGACTAATAGGTTGTCCAACTGTGATATCTTTATTTCTCAGTCCAAATATTTTAGATTAGTTCTCCTTCAGAAACCATCCCATGGATTTTTCATCAGTGCAAGCTTTCTGGTTATTGTGGACACATGAGGGGAAGAAGGCATATATAGAATCTTAACAAAATACTCCTAGTTCTTGGAGTTAAATTAGTCTGTCTGATGAGAATTCTCTCTGACGACTGCTGTGGCCAGGTTTTGGGGTACTGGTAGGTCTAATCTGTTTTGTACTGGTTACCTGGCATAAATAACCATGACAGTCTCCTAAAGAGTAGTCCCTACCTGCTTTTAGGTTAGGCCTTGTTCATCACACCTTAAATTAATGGGAATATTTTTATTTTCATGAACAGCTTATTGATCGAGTTTTCTTATAGCCCAGACAGCATTACAAGGAGAATCTAGCAGGTCTTAGTAAGGTGTTTTTCCTTAAATATATTTTCTTACCTTAGAAGTAATACTACTTGCTTATACCAAGGTCCTCCCTTCCCCACTACTATCCCAGGGATGTCTTTCCAGATGTGCCATTTTATGGTTTTCTGGAGGAACACAGAGCACCTTGACACCTGAGGAACTCAAAAGAGGCCTTCAAAATAGAGGAACTAATTAAAACCAGGACCTAATACAAATAGGTAAATTCAGCTGGTGCAAGGCTGGCACACAAAGGACATCAAAGGAGTAATGAACTCCTGTTTAATCCTGTAAATCACTGGAGCAGGAAGGAGCTGAAAGAGGGCCTATGGCACCAAGCCAAGTGTCCATTACTGAGAAAATGGAGATGATTTCAACACAAGAAAAGCCTTCAGTAATGAGGCTGTGACTTCTAAGCACAGCCACTGCAGTGCTGTGGGCTGGCTATGCTTACAAGTCACAAAGAGTTCAGTGTCAAAACCAGCTTTCAGTGTTGCTCAATATGCCACTTGCAACTGTTTGAAAACTGGAGGCAAAGTGGTAAAAGAGAAGCAGGGTACAGATGTAGATAAAGAGAACAATGCATCAGATAAAGTGGTGTGTTATTAACATGGGATCAGGTGTTGAAAGGTGCTGCCTCAGAGGCAGCTGCTGTATGCATGAATTTATTTCCTGTTTTTACAGCAGGCTGGGGGTTAGATTACAACAGCCTTTACACAAGGTGGGGTGGGCTAGAATTGTGTATTCACTCGCTTCTATATTTGAATTCTCTCTCACTGCATCTCTGGCATAACTTTCTTACTGGTTCATATTAGTTTTATCTTTCTTGAAGTGTTATCTTTTCTTTCCTGTGTAAAGATACCAAGTGCTGTATTTTTGCCCTCTGTTTTGGCTGAAACTTTAGACTGATGTTTCTGAAAGAGTAGCCCCGTATCTCAGTCCAGTGACTGCCTGCTCAGCTGCCTCACTGTCCCTGGATGAATCCTCCTTTTTTACGTATAACTCCATTGTATACCTCAAGTAAGGTTTCTGGTCCTCTTAATCCCAAATGTGGATTGGTGTTAGAGCTGAGATCAAACTCATTTTTGTGGTCTGCATGGGACTCCTGTGGCTTGTTCCTTTCCTGGGGCCAAGGGAAAGTAGAAATTGCATTTTCCAGTGCTGTGACGGAGAGTAAGCAAGCCAGGATCAGTAAACCAACAGCCTGAGTGATGGCATCATGTACCAGGGGTAAATGATATATAAATTTTATAAAATTGGAACCATCTAAAATGTGCTCTAAGCCTATTATTGAGTATGACCTAGAAGGTACTAGGCTTGCTAGAAGACACCTCTTTCACGCTGGTATAAGACCTGTTCCATATGTTTAGCAAAACCTCATCTTTAGCTCAAGCTCTTAGCTACTCTCCCTACTGGAATTTGGGGACCTGGTGAGAAGAAAGTTGGGTCAGCATGAAGTGCTGCTTGAATCCCAGCTGGAACATCAGTGGAAACAAAGGTTAATAGCAAGAACCTCTTTAAAGCACTCTTGAGGCCCTTAATCTATAGACTCTGGAAAGTTTTATAGTTCCAAAATTCCCTTGCAAGCTTCTTGTAAAATATAGCTAACTAATTTTTAAATGACCTGTTCAACCCATTTAGTCATCACTGCAGTGCTTCATGCAGGACTTGTGGGCAGCCAATAAATCTCTGCTTTGTTCCTCCAGAGGTGCAGTCCTTAATGTTTTGGAGGTAAGTCAGGGAACCACTGCTGACTGATGATGCTGAATCAAACTGCTGGGAGAGCTGAATGTGGTGTGAATTGCCAATGCCAAAATAAGCTGCTCCTTTTTCCATCTTTGCTGGAGAGGTAGAATACAATGAAATAAATAAGGCAAGAAGACAGAACTCTTATCCTTTATAAGTCTTTGGAAATAATTTCTTCTGACAGCCAGATAGTTGGAAAAAATTTTTTTACAAACATTTGCAATGGCACAGGTCTAAACAGTGTGAGCTGCAAGATTCATGCACCTGCTCCTGTGCAATGCATTTGACACTGTGCTGCATGACAGGCTTGTCTCTGAGTTGGGGAGACATGGATTGGACACATGGACCATAAGGAATTGGAGGGGTTGGCATTCAAACTGTTGTGGTCAAGAGGAAACCAGTGGCAAGTGGTGTTCCTTGGGGTTGGAATTGGGGCTGTCACTGTTTGACATTATTTTAGTGAGCATGGACAGTGGGACAGAGGCACCCTCAGCTTTGTTTGCCAAGCACACCAAGCTGTGAGTGCAGTCATGCACTGGAAGGAAGGGATGGCATCCAGAGGGACCTGGAGAGGTGGGGCTGAACCTCATGAAGTTCAGCAAGGCCAAGAACAAGGTGCTACATGTGACTCAGAGCAATCTCGAGACTAAATCCAGGCAGAGAATGTATTGATTGCAGCCCTTGAGGGAAGGACTCGGGAGTGCTGGTGGATGAGAAGCTCAGCACGCCTTGGCCATGAGCACCTGCAGCCCAAAAAGCCAGTCCTGTCCTGGGCTGCATCCAAAGCCCTGTGGGCAGCAGGTTGAGGGAGGGGATTCTGCTCCTTGATTCTGTCCTTGTGAGACCCCATCCAGTTCTGGGGAACCCAACATAAGGACAGGGAATGTTGGAGAAAGTCCAGAGCAGGCCACAGAGATTCTCAGAGGGCTGGAACACCTCTGCTGTGAAGTCAGGCTGAGAGAGTTGGGGATGCTCAGCCAGGAGAAGGGAGGGGGCCAGGGACACCTTCTTGCAACCTTCAGTACTTAAACGAAAGCTGGAGAGAGAAATTTTAAAAATGCATGTGGTGATCAAACGGGGAAATGGCTTCAAGAAGCAAGAAAGTAGGCTTAGATTAGATGTGGTTGAAGATCCTTTGAGATGGACACTTCAGTGAGATCTTAATATGTCTAAAATCTCGTACTTGCTCAGCTCTTGACAGGATTTCTTGTCCTGTGGAAGAAGAAATGTCAGGAACTGCAAAAATACTGTAGCAGGTAAGGGTTACTACAACAATAACAGCAACACATGCTGAGTAAAGCAAATCCTTTGGGATTTGGACACTTCTACTCCAGCCCTGAATTGAGACACATCTTGGCTGTCCAGAAATAGTTGCCTTCAGCATAGAGCTCTGTGGAAGACATGGATGCCAAATGTTTAGATACAGGAGAAAAAAAAAAATAACCTCATCTATACTTTGCCTTGACATGCCTGATTGCTAGACCTATCTCATTAAATACACCATGTAACCTTATTTTATGGCATGACAGCATATTTTTTCCTCTTTTTTTAGAGTATATATTAGCACAGAAACAAACTAAGGTAACAAAAACTAGGGCTCCTTACAGTGGCAATAACCTTGCAGACCATACTAGAGGAGTTAAAAGGGACACTGAGGGTATATAGGCTATTCCTTGGGGGGACAGGAAATCTGTGAAAACTTAACTTTCAAGAGTGCAGAGATGTTAGGCAAGTTCATGGATTTGCTGAAAGACTCCCAGGTGCCACTTTTTTCACAGGAATTCATACACTGCTCTGGTGTACAGTAAAGTTCAGTGCCATTGACCATCCTCCAGTAAAAGGAGCGTGAGCTCTTTTATCTCAGGCTGTACAGATTGCTGTTTTCAGAAGTGTAGGTGAACCAGCAGGAGATGACAACTCCCCTGATCATGGCTATTGGTGATACTTCATCAATGCATTGACAAGGCTGGCAATTCAGCTGGGAGTTTGAGCAAGACCAAAGGAAGGAGAATTTCCTGCAAAAGCTGCTTTGTTTGATATTAGTGCTTGTGGCTGGCAATCCACTGTAATAAATATATTCCAGACACCACACTTGTGGCTGTGTGGTGTCCAGCACCTTTCCTGATCCCTTTCTCAACCACTTTCCACATTCCTCTCCAGGTTGTTGTCTCACCAAAAACTTTCACAATTAGAAGTGTCCCAGTTTTCCCTCTGTGAGTGTTATCTTGGGATCCTGAGGGACACAAATCAAGAGACTTTTTTCAGAAAGCTGCTTTGGGCAGAATAAGAAGTCAATGACTCTGTCCTTCTTTGAGAAGCCTTTCCAAGTGTGCTCACTGCTGCGTTTTCTGGCTATTAAAACTTATATTTTTTGCTCTCTTTTTCTGGTTTTTGTGGGTTTTTTTGCCCTGAAGATAGGAGAGTCAGGAAAATCTCAACCTGCCCAACAGCTTCCAGCATGCTGCCCATATCAGATCCTTAATGGAATCAGGCAGAAATACAGCCCATATTCAGGGCAACCAACCATGGCCCCTTTAGTCAGGTCTTCAGATAATAATCTTGGAACAAACGTTGTAGGATCACAGGATGAGTACAGAGCTGTTGGATCAGCCTTTGGCCATGCTTTACAGTGTTGTGTGCACTGTGGATATTTGTCCTGTAAAAGAGAAACTGGCTGCATGTTACAGTTAGATCATGTATAAATTGTCCAGTGCCAAGTTTTGCCATCTTCTCCCTGCAACAGAAAGATCTGGGTGTGTTTCTGATTCTGGAAAACAGGCTGCTTCCTGTAAAGGGGTTATAACTCTCAGGTACTGAGACATTCGGCTGATTTGATCAGCAGAGCAGGGCATAAGAAATTACTTTTCAAGCCAAGTATGCTGTTACAAATCTGAGCTGCTCTTTCAGCTCACTATTTTAATTTTAATATGGACTAGGGTCCGCTGGCTTTCAGGAGATGTAATCATGTTGAGGGTTTCAGTGGCCCCGTATTGTTTTAGAAGCTCTAATGAAGCAAGAGGCTTAAGATCAAAGAGCATCTTATTAAATGCCATGTTTATGGCATTACTGATTAAGCAGTTTATGAGCCAATTGGGAAACCACACCTGCCCTGCTACACAAAAAGCCACCTTTTAAATCAAAGCAGCTGAGAACAGGAAAGTCCTGCCCTTTCACCCTGTGCTTGGGCGTGGTGCAAGAGGTAACAGCATCTTTGCCCTTGCAAATTTAGGCAGGTTTGTTCTTTCCCATTCACTTGTAGAGAGAACTGGGAAGTTACATGTGGCATCTCATTTTCCATATGCCACTGACAATATGGTGCCTCCTTGGTGGTGGGAAAACCAAAGAACAGACTATTTCTGCTGTAACTCCAGCACAGAAATGCTGTGTGACACATTTAATTCTTTGGGGAAAGATCTCATTGAGCAGTTTTTACTGCACTGTTAGTGAACAAACACTGCCAGGTGAAATGTCTTGGTCAGGTGTTGCAGAAATGATCACAGCATTTTTTACATTAATATTGTAATTCAAGACTAAAAAATCAAAACTAAAAGTTTCATACTGTCTCTCTTACAATCCCAGTTCCATTCCTAAAGTCAAAGGAATGTAATCCATGCAAAGGGCTTCCAGGCACACAAAGTAAACAAAATGATAGCAATAATAGTAGTAATATTAGTGTTAACAGTAGTAATGCTACTAGTAGTAGTAATAGTGATGATAATAATGTATTTGCTTGTCCTTCAGCTGAAACAATCTTAGAGGCTCCTTTAATTCACAAATTCATTTGGAGGTTTGCCTAGCTGTCTTTTTTCAAGTTCCACTTGGGTAATCTGCCTTGAGCACTTTCTTAGCTCAAATAACAATATTTTGGGTTTGTTTCTTTGTTTGTTCTTCAGAAGGATTTTGAACATCATAGCTGGTTAATCAAGCTGAAGTTAAAAATCTGCAACTTTTATGCAGTTCTGATGGCACATAAGGCAACGTGAATATAAGTTATATGGGATTTGTTAATATTTTTGTCCTCTTTACGCCTGCTTTACTGCCTGCACAAAATGGATAGCATTTCCTGTGAGCAGAATTCATCTCGCACAACTTCAATACTCTGAAAATTCCTGTCTGTATAAGCTCCCTTTCTGCTGAAAGGTAGGAGGCATTCCAGGTAGGGGTTCAGCCTGTTTTTAAGATGATTGGTCTTAATGACTTCTAAATTTCTCTGCTGACTCACAAGGAAACTGAGGAAACCTTCATCCATCATATGTCTTCTTTTCAGACAGCTAAAATTAGGTGAGATGCATCTCATTCTTGGCAGAGTACTTAATTTTTTAGTGTATGGCCTGATGACAAATTTTTTGTAATTCTATTGAAATCTTTCAGCAACCAAAGTGTCCCTTACTTTTGAGGGCTTTGGTTGTAAATGGAGTATCCAAGAGTGGAGGTTATCTCACCAGTTGGGCAATATTTAAATTTGGCACAGAATAAATTAATTGTGTGATTAAAATAAAAAACCCTTTGCTTTTGAGTGTGAACTCTGACACACCTAAGGACTTAATTTTTCCCTGGATCTACATTGCATCTTTCAAAGAGCTATCCTCGTTCAACAATTAATTAAAAACAGAGAAAGCAATTTTTCAATTGCCAATCCATAGTCTGAATAAAAGAAATCCTATTATGATTTACTTTTGTGCTTTACCCAATCCTAAATGTAAATGGGATTATGTTGTGAGAGCGTGGCTTATTTCCATTACACCAAATTCTGTTTGCAAAATAGTTTTGATAGCCGTGCTTATGTTTCATGGTGTTATTTAGGCTTTTGAAAGTGCATTTTGATAGGAAATTCAGGAGAAAAAGAAGAGATTGATTGAATCTGGCTCTTGTTTCCACTGGAAAAGCATACCAGAGAGCACAGCTTCAGAGCTGCTCATGATATGAATGTTCATTTGAGTTGTCAGAGATAACGAGAGCAGCTTTGGGTCTGTGCTAATGATGGGAAAACTTGGCAGGAACATTTTGTCACTGTATCTTGCATTGGAGCATTTTCGGTGAGACAGCTTTACAAGACCTGTGAAGAGAGCAGGAATTCACAGCCTGAGGCCTCTGGTGACTGGACACAAGGACGTCACCTGGGCAGCATTTCAGCCTCCACCATCCACAGTTCTTCTCTGTGGAAGCCCAAGGATCTGCTAGAGAAACATTCAGCATCACACCCTGGAGGGACAGACACTGAAGTTGTCAGAGACACATAGGACATGGCAAGAAAGGGCCTCTCCCCACAGTCCTTTGCTGTTTCATATTAATATACCGCATTCCATGTTCTCCATTGGCCCAGACCACCCCTTCTACCCTTACATGGTCATTTTCCAGAATGTTCTCCCTTCCCCTGATTCCCCATGGGCCCTAGTTTTACTGCATTGTTCCACCCCTGTTCCCTATTGGTTTTCCTGATGCCTTGCCCTGCCTGTGCACCACTTTCCCTGTTCCCATTGGTCCCTGATGCTCTGCTCCACCCCACTTTCCCCATATTTAAACCTGAACCCTTCCATACTCCTGGTTTTTTGTTGCTGGCCTGCTTCGGTGCGTGGTTGCAATAAACCCCATGGGAGCCCGTTGTGAAAAGGCCTTTCCTGCATTTAATTCCCTCTTTCCAATCATCGTAGCGAGCCTGTGCATGTGTGCTGTGTGCCCCTGCCTGCCTGATCACCTGCTGCTGGAGATGCTTTGGGAAGGCAGTGGCAGCTGACCATCTCCACACACCGCTGCACCTCTCCTGTGAATGGTTAGCTGTGGGATTTTCTCCAGTTAACGATTCCCTTTCCCAGTCAGAGGGGTCCTTTCCTGCCAGCAACACTCAGTTACCTCCTCAGCTCCTGTGGTGGGTGTGGATGAGGGATACGAGCTGCCTGGTGGAACGAGCTGTGTGGAATGAGCTGTATGGAGAACTCACAGAGTTGTTTGTGACAGCCAGGAGGGAGCTCTCGTGTTCTGGTGGGGTCTGTTTGCCTGATTTATAGCTGCAATCGTGGCTGATTGCAGTGTGTCAGAGGGCTGGTTGCTGCAGAGGTGATTATGAGGTGCAGCCATGAGGCCCTGGAGCACTTTAAATGCTTTACTTGCCCTCCCAAATGCCCAGTAATAGCTGAAAGTAGAGTGGACAAAAAGGAAAAGCTGTTGACAGCCAGGAAAGTTACTGTAATACTGAAGGCCTCAACTTGGCACCGGACAGCCATTTCTGTCTTTGCAAATAATTGCAATTATATTTCTTCAGAAGAAGCAATTTCTTCAGAAGAAGGTTCAGAAAATGATGGAAGATTTATATTTTATTTGCTGTTTGCTATTTTGGTTTGCTTGGGTACTGGCCCACACAGGTTTTTGACCCTATTTATTTGCATAAATGTGAAGAATAATATCATTAGGTTGGTACCTTTTCCTATTAATGCTGTTTTCAAGCTCTGCAGTGCCTTTCAGCCTGAAAGGTTCAGGAGGACAACTAAGAAACCCAAGAATCTTCAGGATTAATTTTGTCACAGAAAAATGCTTATCTATCCTAGAAATGTCTAAAGAGCTTACTGATTGAACAAAGTTGAAAGAAGTGCCATAGATTTAAAAGCAATTTATCCAAATAAACTGCACTTATATCAGCAGGTTTGTGTACTGGAATTACAAAACCAGGAGTTAATATGTGTAATTGTGCATGTGTGAGGGGGAGAAGATGTTGGAGTAGCCTGAATAAAATTAAAACATGTATTGTCTGCTCAGTTGCTCACAACCTGCCTTTTACAGTGCCTTTGCCTCTAACTCCACAGTGTGTTTGGTTCTGGGAGTGGCTGATAGTTTGGATTTGTGCCCTGTGGAGCCAGTTTGGAGCTAAAAACAGGATGTTTGCATCCACAGAGTTCTGCACCCCCAGGAACTAGATGCATTCATGGCACCATTGTACCCCACTGTCCCTCACAGGGTTCAGCACCTGGGACTTTGTGTCACAAAACCAAATGTTCCTTGAGGCTGGGACCACGTTGATGCTGGAGCTGCGTTGACTCACTTGTGGGTTAAGCTTTAAGATTGAGCTAAATCTTTAGCTTAAGATAGAGCTAAAAATGCCTTGTTAGAGCAAAGTCAGAAGCTTTAGGCAACTGTCTTTTAGCAAGACTAACACCTCATGGTAATGATAAGTTGATTGGACTGAGTTGTATTAAAATGATACTAAAAGTGTATGTGGTCAAGTTTCTTGGACAAGTAGTTTTCAGGGAAGACCTGGAGCATTGAAGTGGATAAACGGTGGAGGTCCATGAAAAAGATGAGAGGGCAGGAACATCTCTGCTGTGAAGAAATTTTGAGAAATTTGGGAATGTTCAGCCTGGTGAAGTGAAGGCTCCAGGGGGACTTTCTCATGGCCTTTCAGTATAAAGGGTCTTGTAAGAAAGAAAGAGACCTTTTATCAAGGAGCAGCAGTTCTAAACTGAAAGAGGGTAGCTTTCGATTGGACATAAAGAATTAAATATTTACAATGAGGGCAGGGAGACACTAGGTTACCCAGAGAATCTGTGGACTCCCCATTCCTGGAAGTGTTCAAGTCCAGGCTGGATGGGGCCTTAAGAAACTTAATCCAGGGGAAGGTGTCCCTGCCCATGGCAGAGGGGTTGGAACTAGATGTTCTTTAAAGGTTCCTTCCCACCCAAAACATTCTGTGTTTTTTTCTTATTCTATGAATAAATGTTTCAATCTGTACCTCTGCATTTTTCTGCATGAAAGTTAATGAATTATGCAGCATTTTCAGGATGTTGTAGCAATGCAAAAATTAGGTACTGATTTTTGGAAAACTCTGCTCAAGCCTGTGACAGCTTGAATTTAAGCTTGGTTTTGAGGTTTTGGGATGAGAGGATTAGATCATATCAAAATTTTGCTCTGGCTTTTCCCAGTAAGAATAAGGCTCGTTTCTAAAGTGCTGTTTGTAGGCTAAGAGATCCATGTAAGTACAACTGGGGGCATGTCCCACTGCCTGATTAACATCTTTTATCTGTATCTCTGTAATGGATAGGATTTGACCTGATGGATTCATTCAGCGTGAAGCAGATTTTTGGAATGAAAGAAGATGGGGTTCAGAGTGCTTATGTACGGCTTGGAAGCTTTCCTGTTGTTCAGAGAACTGAGTGAGTACTCTGGGTTTTCACTTTATTTTCATCTGAACCTCTTCCTTACATTATTTGGCTCCTCTAGGTTAACTTTGTAGTAGTTATGTGGTACCTACAGGTATATTTCTGCTTTGAGCAGCTGTTTCAGTTCAGCTGGCAGAGAATGTGCACAGCGTGGTCAGGAGCCTCAACAGCAACTACAGGCTCCATGCTGGCAGAATATGAGCTGTATTTGGTGAATCTCAGTTCTGAGGAGCAGTATCAAGACATTCACAAAAGAACTTAGGGCTACATAAACAGCTTCTAAAGGGAATATTTGGTAACACTCCCATTGAGACAGAAATTTGCTAAACACAAGAGACCACTTGCTGGTAGGTGCTGTGGCCAGTTAGCAAATATGGATTCTGGCTTTGTAGAAGAATGAGCAGTTTCTAATCCTGTCTCAATATGGAGTCAGTCCTCACAGTCTTTTATGACCTAAGGCTGCCAGCTGTGTCACAGTCTATCACAAGTGTTCCTTTGGGTTGTCACTTGAGCCCTGCTAGCATTAGCCTTGAAAAGAGTGAGTGCATAATTTCACCCAGTAACTATGAGCCATGGATTGAATTGTCATCATTAACATTTTTGCAGTAAATTTCTCAGTGCTGGTTTGAACTTCAGGTTAAAAAAAAAAAAAAAATCAATAATACTTCTTTTCCTTCTTATGGATGAGGTGTGTTACTTTTTATTCTGTTTTTAGCTCTTTTTCTCACCTCACTGCATTTTTGAGATTGTCCTATGAATTACATTTGCTTGATTTCACAATATTTGTTTTTTCCTTCTGGAACCAACAGGATTGATGTGCTCTTTTCCCCTCCTCCTCTTTCTCCATGTTAATACAATTAAAAAAACATGATATACTGAGAGGAAAACTCTTTTCTGTAGAGTCCATAAGTGATAACAAGTCTAAGGGTAAAGAGAGTCATGATCAGTGAAGATCAGGGAAGAAAGGCATGCTTTTAAGGATGAATCCAATTAACCACTGGAGAAAGTTAGTACAGATTACAGAGAGTTGTCCATTTGAATCCCTTTTCTAAAGTAAGGGTTGAAGAACTTCGTTGTTGTTGTTCCTGTTGTTTTCTCAGAAAGACTGAGGGAGTGAAGCCAGACCAGCCAGCTATGACAGCTTTCCATCTGCTCAGATTACACCCATTTATTTGTTGTTGCTGTTGCCCTTAAAATAAGCAGAATGTTTTATCACCCAGGACAATTAGAAGTGAAGCATCCTTAATTAGTAGACTGACATGAATAAAATTCCTTTTGATTTATTCTGAAACATGGAATTCAAGGAGGACTTTCACATTTTCAATCTTTTGTATTGTAACTTCCACACTCCTGTGGTTTGGAATGAATCCAAATGGATATAACACTGTGGAAGGTGTTTGCATATTTGGTTCATTTTAGCATTTGCATGCCAGGACTCTGAGATGCTGCACATAGGGTCATTGCTCACAGAAAATGAAATCTTGTAAAGCTGCACAAAACCGATAACTGGAATAATAAACCAAACAAAAACATCTGTCGTGGCTCACAGATAACCTCCAGCAATGTTTAGCAACTGATAGCAACACCTCATAATTAGATACAAAATCAGTAACAGAGGAATGTATGTAATTCACTTTATTATCTGCTTAAAGGATTTGTATTCTTTTATACAAGCAATAGTACTTTTACAAAGTGCCAGATTAGCTGTCTGGGAAATGTGCCTACTCATCTTCTGATCTGTAACCTACAACTATCAACTTTCTTCCTCTTTGTGGTGAGGCATCATCTGTGAGCAAACAAACCCAGCAGCCAGAGCTTGGCTTCAGCCAAGGCCCTGACTACTGAGGGGCTCACAGGTCTCTGTAGCTGTCTGAGGACTGGCCCCAAAATCTGGCTGGTGATTTTCCCCACTCCTGATGTAACTGGGGCTGTCCTACTGCTTGTTCATGGCTCCTCAGTGCATCTCCTGGCCAAAACTGTGCTGCAGACTTCTGGTTTTGGATTCTCAGGCTTGTTTCTCATTACTGGTGTCTTGCCTAATGCCAAGATTTTGTCTCACTCTTTAGTCCTGTCATCTACCTGTATCTCCTTGTTGTGACTCCAGGGCCATCCTGCTGGCCACGTCCATCCTCATTTTTCTCTTGCCTGGTCTGTTTCTGGCCTGACTTGATCATGATCTTGGCTACCACCTCACAGAATTACCTGATCCTTGGCCAAGCTTCTGGTCATGATCTTTTTGCTCTTTGTGTTGGCACAGTGTTGTACCAATACAGAGTCTTGGGTTGCTTAGGGCATGATACCTTTGTGTGTTTTTCTGTGTCTCCTGACATCAGCTTTGACTTCAGTCACTTGCCTTAGGTTTCTCCATGAGCTCCTGCCCTGGTCTCATCATTTTTCCTCTTCCAAGAGAAGAAATTGTACAAAAAGCCACCAAAGATTCCCACACTGAACATGGAACCTGTTGAAAGCTTCCTTTTTTCTCACTTTCCCCAAACAAATATTTCATATTAAGAAGAGCAGAGCTCGTTCAGCTTAGAGAAAGGAAGACTCAGTGAGTGAGGAAGTGTATAAATACATGTGTATAAATATCTGATAAGGAGGAAGCAAAGAAGACAGTGCCAGAATCTTAGTCATATTCATTGACAGGACAAGAAGGAATGGGGACAATTTAAATCAATGAAATTTAAACACAAGAAAAACCTTCTTTAGATGAGAGGATCTCAAGAGGTCCCTTACTGTCTCCTATTTCTAACAAGGTAAAAAGGAGATAAAGCATGATGGAGGTGGAATGACTGAAGGCTTTTCTGGTCATGTTGAGCAAAGGACTCTAGGGAGAGCTGAGAAACACAGAAAAGACTGCAGCAAAGAGAGGAGAACAAGTTGTTCACACGGCTTCTTACGGAAAAAAAGTTGTTTCAGGAAAAATAAACGACAGTAAGTGAGATCTAGAATAGATTCCTCTTATTTTTACAGCCTGTAGGACAGAGAAAGGCAGGAAGGAATTACCTAGAGAGGATGTGTCTATTCCATCACTGAAGTTTCTGATGTAGAAGTTGAAAAGATGTATGACAAAGATATATGAGACACATCCTTCTATATCCTTTTCCCTTTCCCCTTTTCCTTTCTTTTTCTTTTCCTCTTTTCTTGATTTTTTCCTCTTGTCATTCAAAGAGCCTCTGGTGATGTGAAGCATATTTAAATGAATTGTCTTTCTCCATCTTGGTTTTGCAGATCTTATGGGGTACATTTCATAGTAGCGGGCTTAGCTGTTGTAAAATTGGTCAAATTGCTCAAGTACATTAACCATACTCTTCCTCACCAAATGTCATTCGGTGTCTGAAATAAGAACTGACAATATAACTTTTTCCATAGTGTTATTATGGATGTAGGATCTCATGCTTATTGTCACAGATGAAAACTCTTACTGCAAATTAAAGCATGTGAGAAGGTCACTATATATTAAAAACTAGCAATAGCTAAAAAAGTTTTCTGCCTTCTTACTAGTTTTTTTTCCTTGTACAAGTCGTGATTCACCTGACCTTGTAGTTGAGCTGACTCTTAGACTAACCTGCAGCACTGGGAGATTCTTTTGTCTTGGAGTTTTATAAGGGCCTTTTCTGCAATCTATCCTGTTGTCAGAATTATAGATCAAGGAGCTGGCAGAATGCTCCCTGTAGGTATCAGGCATCCAGCAAAGTTCCACAATATTGATCATCAGTTCACTTCAGCCCTGTGTGAAAGAAGAACATAAAACATTTCTGGGGACAACAGCTCCTGCTGTTGGATCCCCAAGTAAAGCTGAACTTCTAGATGCAGATAATTTCTAAGTGAGGAAATAAGTTAAAACTACTAATCAAAGTTTTTGTTATTTATGTAGCAATGCAGTTCTGTAAAAGATACAGGGACCAGAGACTTCAGAAACAGCTTTTATCACATCTTCAAAGCAATGAGAATGTCTTTGGATTTGCTTTTGGCATGAAACTTGTCTCTGTTGGGAACTTGCAGCTGGTTCCTCAGCAGCTTTAAAAATCAGTTGAGGATGGCAGGTAATGGGTCATTAGGGCTTCCTGTCAGTTTAAATCTACCTGATGGGCTGTTTGTCAGCCTTGTGTGATGAGGTGTGGCCAGACTCACTGGGATGTTTAGCTACCTAATTCCCAGTTATTTCTGTGGGTATCAAACATCTGAAAACCCTTTTTGAAATTAAGCTTGCATAATGATATTCTGTTCCCAGCTCAGAGCTGTCCAGAACCATAAAATGTTTACATCTGGAAAAGCCCTATAAGATCACTGAGTCCAACTGTTAATGCTGCACTTCCATGTTCACCACTAAACCATGTCCCCAAGTGCCACAACCACACTTTCCTGTGAACATTTCCAGGGATGGTGAATCCACCACTTCCCTGGGTAGACTGTTCCAGTGCTTGACTACCTTTACAGCAAACAATTTTTTCCTAATATCTAGTTTAAGGCAATCCTCCTTCCAGATCGTACTTCTGTTCACTTCCAGGTGCTCCTTCTGGCCCTTCTTTTGTAGATTTGCTAACTTCCAGGCAGCTGGGACTTCCCTGGTTAAAACAACTAGTACCAAGAAGTGAGACAGTCTTGTCTGCTCTCCTGGAGGAAGGATTTCTCAAGGGAGTAGTGGGAGCTTGGTTCAGTTTTGTGTTGGAAGAATTCAGAGTCTCTGTGTCCCCAGAGAAAAAAACAACTTATAATGGTGCATATCCTGCAGGGGCACTTTACACAGGAAAAGCCACATTAATGGATGAAACCAGGGTGTTCTGAATTTATAACTTGGCTGAAAAGATAGGAGATTCAGAGCACAGATTAAAATATGATTGAATATTTTGGCATTAGGAAAGACTGGATCTCAACCTTTGCTGCAACTGCAAAACAGTATTCTGGAAATTTTGAGGACTTTTTGCTTTTAATGCAATTAAAGGCTTCTAGTTTTATGTGCCTTGGACTGTGCCAATTTCTGCATAGTGATGGATTATGTTAGCTATTCATTAGGACAACATTTCAAAGTTTGTTCTTCATTAATTGCTGCCATTATGTTTGTTTTGTATTGAGTGCTTATGCCTGACTGCTCAGATGTCCCAAAGCAAAGACATGATATTTATGAAGGATTTATTTGGGAATGATCATAGGAGCAGGTTGGCTTGGGCATAAAGAACAATGTTAAATGTGACTCTTCAGGTGGGGAAAGAGATGGCTTAGAGGCATTACCAGCAAAGTTTGAAAAATCATGGATGGCATAAAAGATAGAAGAAGAATAGGTTCATTGTTTTTTCCCTGATAAGAACTGAGTTAGGTCCTAAACAAAGAGGAGGAGGCTCATTATGCAATGGGCAGCAGTGAGTGGTTCCTTGTCAAGGGATGTTGTGAATGTCAAAAGTTTACATGAGTTCAAGGGGAGGATGCAGAAGTCTATATGAGATTAATCCATAAAAAGCTGTTGATACAGAAATTGCATTTGTCTCTGGGTTAGACTCCTGGATTCCACAGAGCCAGAGATATGAGAGAGATGGTTTTTTTGTTCATTCTCGTTCTTAGACATCCAGTAATGGCTAGTAACAAAAAAATAGTGATACTGGATTAGCTATGCCTTCTGTCCTGCCCTCCATCCCCATGTTATGACAGGTTTTTGTGATGGAGTAGAGGAAAACAGTGTTGGATTTGGTTACTTTATGTGTTTGGTTACGTGCAGGGGTCGTGGTGTGCTGAGTCGTGCCTGATGTGTTTGCAATGTTTGATGTGAGAAACTTCTGTTATCTGGGGCTGCAGCTAAGGAGCCTCTTGTAGAGACATGAGCTGAAGTGCTTGTTTTGGGGCAGATATTATAATATTTGTTGCTATAATATGGTACATTTAGAGGGGAGGGTGTGTTCCTGGCCATTCTCAGAAGTCACAGGTCTCCAGTGCATCTGGAGCAGAACAGAATTTACAGATTTCATGAACAGAAGCATGAAGTGAAAAATAACCTTTTTAACATGACAGATACTCAACTGCAGATTTCCATTATATTTTACCCAATTTGAGAGCTTCATTATTGGAATGATGAAAGGGTTCCATAAAGACAGAACCTGGAGGGCACAAGCTCATGTCCATCTCTCTTCAGGATTCCAAATAAAGCAGAGTATAGTTTAGGAACTATAATGATACTTTTAGAAAACATTGCTGGGACATGCAGAGAGTTTTAGAAGTTTTGCTCTTCACTGCTAAGCCTGATTCATTGCTCTCTTTCCCCTCTCCATGCCAGGGATGTATTTCCACAAGGCCTGCCTGATGAATATGCCTTTGTAACTACTTTCAAATTCCGGAAGGCTTCCAGGAAGGAAGACTGGTATATCTGGCAGATTATTGACAAGTATGGCATACCACAGGTAAGTGGCTGGAACAGCCTTTTTTTTTTTTTTTTTTTTTTTGGCCATAAACCAGTTTTCTTGCCTTAATCTCCCACTACTTTTTCTTGTGAACTGGTAAAAATCCTATTTTTCAGTGAGTTTTGCTGCAAATATTTTACCTTTAATTCAAACCCTGAATAGATGTTTGTATATACCTTGGTTGTTATTAGCATGCAGACAAATGTGTTAGCTGCAAAGGGGGACAAAAATATACCATCCTTGCCTTTGAAACTAGTGCTGAGTTTTCAGTTGTTTTGTTCAGGTAGTTCTGCTTAGGGAAAATATTTTGCCTTTTTGGGAAAAGGTTGTCACATGGATGTACAACAGAGCAGTGAGTTATGTCAGGTTTTGCACAGCCTTCTAGGTAACTTGTAAATGCATTACGGGTTCCTGCTCTGGATGTCAGTAACACCTTTTATAACTCCATAATCCTGAGTCCTGGTGCTGCACAACTTGATCTAGTAACTTTTTTCAGGTACTCTCAGGTTCTCAGAAAAAAATACTGTAAGTGTGTACTAAAGGGCTGTCTGTCCCTACACAACATGTTCTTAGCAGCTTGGTTTAGGTTTTCAGGGGTGCTTGACGAGGGAGTGGTTTGGATGGGCTGTACATTTTTCTGCTTAGCACCAAATATTGTGGTGATGGAATTACCCAGGACCCTAAAGTGGGCTGTTAGCATGGGCTCACAGAGCTGTGTAATTCAGCATTGCTGCTTTGGGACTGGTATTTAGAAGGATTTGGGGAACTCTCACTGAAGAATAGGTGCAGTTTGAAGAATTAGATAACTGGGTTTGAGACAGCAGGAAAAGGTTTATATGAAAGTTATTATCAGCTGCAACTTTGTTAAATGAAGTGATTGACTGTGCCACATGCATTCCTAGTTGCTGCAGAGTGAGAATGTGTCACTCAGGATTTCTTGCAGGAAGCTGAAAACTTGAACTGCTTAGGTGTGAAGAGAGAAACACACTCAATATTTGCAGTAATAATTTCAAAAGTGCCTTAGATTATGATGCCAGAAGTGCCTTGGAGCCCCATGAGCCTCGTTCCATGTGAGGTTGGTGGTGGTTTGGTCACTCCCTTGCAGACCTGCACTGCTCACAGATGCCAACACTGGCATTCCCAGCCAGCACAGTGCTCAGCTGCACAGGAAGTTGGGTCAGATGTGGAGTCAGCCCACCCTGGGCTCTTCACATCCCCCACAGCTCAGTGCCAAGGCGCCCAAACTCCTCACTGCTCTGCAGCTTGTGGGCATCATTCCTGGCTCTGCCTGCTCCATTCCCTGCTGTTACTGGTGACTGCCTGACTTTGGTAAAAGAAGACACTAATGTGTAAATTAACTCAAAGTTGCATGTCTTCAAAAACCTATTTTTGCCTGCTCTGTAGCTTTCAGTGCAGAAGGATGGGGTGTAGTTTTCTATTCAAAGCACCTGAAATAAAAGTCTGGGCAGTGCCACAGCTCAGCAGACTGGTTTCATATGAGGCAGGGAGGTATTTTTCCATATCCCATGGGACAACTGAGGATGTGATGGGAGTAGAGAGCCTGCTGGGAAGCAGTGGAGGAGCACACAGGGCAGAGGGATCCAGACCAGGTTCAGCTTTGGGGAGGTGGCCGTGGCCTGTGCTACCACCCAGCTGTGGCAGCAAGGTGGCCTGTGCTGAAACCATGCCAAGGGCTGTACTCAGGAGGAGGCTTTAGCTGGTCATGGGTCTGCACTGGAGCCTGTGGAGCCCCTTCTTGTTCACCAGCACTGGTGTAGGCTCCCTTTCTGCTGGGAAGGATAAGGATTTGATAGGAAGGTTTTACAGATATGCATGTATAACAAAAAGATTTTTGAATGTAGAATCTGAAGAAGGAATAGAAATGATAGCAAGCTTTGATACAGAAGAAAAGAATTGCTAAGCTAGTTTTACTGGGTAACTGAAAAGGAAAGAGCAAGTGAGTTGGAAGGGGCTTTTATGACTTCGAGCAAAAGATAAATCTACTTCAAGCAAAAGATGTTTTTATGAAGCAAGAAGATTTTCACAGACAAACAAAAATGCTATGTTGCAAGTAGAGAAAAGATCTCCCAATTTTTCACTGCAAGAAAACTGAAAAACAACTTCTAGCTTAAACTGTAATGTACTAATTTTTTGTAATTGGAAAATAGTAACATGAATATAGTAATGTTAGCAGTTACAATAGGTTATAGGTAATAGTAATGGTATTGATTAGTTGTCATGTTTTAATATGCTCTGTAATGAAAAGTATAAAATGTATTGTAACCAGAACTAGAAGAAGCTTTCAGATGAATCCACGGCTGTGAGCTGGGCTCTTGTCACCCACGACCTGTAAATTGCTGCATCGTTTAAATACAATAAAACCCAGCATTTTAAAGAGCTTGTCTGGAGTTCCACATCCCTCATTTAGGCTCCTACACCTTTCCATATCTCCCACAAAATTCCATCCCCTGCTCTTTGCCTGGGCCTCTCAGCACAGCCCGTGCCATCCCTGGCTCTGGGGTGTGGGTGCTGGTGGAAGGCGGGCGGGGGGAAGGAGAAGGCTCTGTTCCTCAGCAGAACCCTCCTGTTGCTCCAGGTGTCGATCAGGCTGGATGGGGAGAACAGGGCAGTGGAGTACAACGCCGTGGGGCTGGCCAGGGACGCCGTCAGGGTGGTGTTCAGGAGCGCGCGCGTCAGCGACCTGTTCGACCGCAGCTGGCACAAAATCGCCCTCAGCATCCAGGCCAAGGCTGTCTCCCTCTACATCGACTGCAGGCTGGTGCAGGTGCTGCCCATCGAAGACAGGGAGAACATTGACATTCAGGGAAAGACTGTGATTGGCAAGCGCTTGTATGACAGTGTCCCCATTGAGGTAAGTACTGCGCTTGCTGATTGGAGCGGGCAAGGGTTCAGCTTGGGGTCTGCAGCCTGTGAATGACTGGGGGTTTGGGGGTTATGTTGTAATTGACCCTTTTCTTGAGGCAGCATCGCTGAAATGTTACCAGTGTGTTACACAGCTGAGACAGATTGGCCCCTTATGATGTACAGGACTTGCTGTATTTTTATGTGAGACTGTATATCCATAACAGGGATTAAAAATGAGAAATTTATTTTGTCTTTCTGTCTAGTCACAGAATGTGCTACAGTTAGAAGCAGAGACAAAATTGTACACAAATATCATCAAACTGGGTACTGAGCTACACAGAAAGTAGTTTTCCATTTGATCTTGGCATTATAAATGTTTCTATATGCGATAGAAAGAGATGGGGGGAAAAGGGAAGCTTGTTAACTAAGAGAATTGGGATATATTCTCCATTCCTCAGATGGAATCCATTCCTTAGTACCAAATGAACCAGAGTCAAGACACTCATGCTGATTGTCCAGCAGCAGTGTTACCCTGGTATAATTTATGTGTGATAGTTTGGTATTTCACACTTGTATAATCTTTCTTAGCTGTGCAAAATGGATGAGACGTGCATATCAAATGTGTTCATAATATTTCTCACGCAGGAATAAATGGTCAGAAGATACAAGGCACAACAGGAGAAAAATAGACCTTGTGTCAAGATGGAACTCTAGGAAGGATAGACGTGGCCAGGATATGTCTTCTCAGACAGAAATTTGGCCAGAACACAGGGATTGGCATGAAAACCTGCACCAGAATTTGAATAGGCATTTTCAGGGTCTTATTATCCCAGCTCTTGCAGCATGCTGAGATATTGGTCTGTTATTGATAGGGAGAGATAGACATTGACTATAGAAGGGCTCTGAAGTTAACACCATCTGGTTTTTGCTTGTGTTTGCCTGCTCTGTTTGTGTCCAAGCAAAAGGACACAGGGTCTTTAATAATTCAGTCTCTGAGGCTGTTGCCTGCCTTTGTCTCCCAGTTTGATCTCCAGCGGATGGTGATTTACTGTGACTCCCGGCACGCCGAGCTGGAGACCTGCTGTGACATTCCCTCTGGACCAGTAAGCTCCTTTTTGTCATTTACTCATTTTCGCATGAACACTTTTCACTGAAATCTATTACATAAATCAGGGAATATGTGGCAGTGTGGGATTATAGTTTTGTTTAATAAGGGTGATTGAAGGCTAACTGTGTAATTGGCAGTGCAGCAGCACCAGAGGAGGACCACTGCAGAGGGATGAGCATGAGGAATTGGAAGTTTCCAAGTTCCTCTTTGCTTGTCAAACTGTCAGGGGAAACAAAACCCCCGAAGTGATGATAGAACAACAGAAATGCAGCATGAAATATTCAACATGTTTCCCACTGGTTTTATTTGGAAACAGCTAAGGAAAGTGCCAGTTGCAACTTATTTTCCTGTGCCCAGCTCTCAATAAAAACTTCCACTCTCCTTTCACTCTTCTCTGCTCAGTCTTGGTTAAAGAGGTTCATTGTTCATTTTTGCCACAGTTTTTCCCCGTTGCTTGGGTGAATGGCTTTGGTGGGATTTCATTTCTCAAGAGGACATGTTTGGCTGTGTGTTACACAGTAGTGCCTATGGGATTTGTCTAAAGGGGGTGGAAGGGGAAACTTGCCAGCATCAAAGGCTTTGTCCTGACCTTGGGTGTTTGGGTGCAGTGCCAGGTCACGGTCCTGACAGAAGCACCTCCCCTGGAAGTGAGGCCCACTGTTGGCAGTGAGCAAGTTGGACATCTCAAGATTTTCAACTGCTCCTGTCCTCCTGGACAAAAGGTGAGTGTTGAGATAAGTGTGTTTCATTTGGGATGCCTATAGAGGTAAAGCAAGTTTCTCCAGGTGTTTTCTCTTTACCTAATGGTCACGCTGATAGTCCTGGTAACAACATTGAAAACAAAGTGATTATTCTTACCCAGCTCAGTTATGTGTATCCTCCTTCAAACAAAATAAAACAGATTCTGAAGATAAATGTGGCCACATTGAAAAAGATCTCATGGCTTTTGAAAGCAACCTGCTTGCTTTTTCTGGCTATGACTGAGACCTCTGAGAAACCAGCTTTGTTGTCATTGCTTCTGAGGGGCAAGTCAGCTTTATTATCTTCTCTGCTTAAACCTGGAAACGTTTTTGTTGTCCTCAGTAGTTAGTTGTAGGATTGGGCCCCTTGCTTGAAAATAAAATTAGAAGGTAAGTTTGATAATCATGTCTTTTTTTGTCTTAGGGGGAGAGGGGTCCACTTGGCTTTGAAGGTCCCAAAGGTCAAAAGGTCAGTAATATGTGCTAGTTCATTTGTTTAAAAAAAAAACAGCAACAGCGAAACAATTTCAGAGTAAATTGAGGATTTGAAGATTTTAAGAAATGAGAGTCAATTTAGTATATGATTACATTCAGACAGTTTTGGATGAGCTTGAAGTTTTTTATGATCTTTTATCTTTATTTTATGCTTTCATTTAGGCTTCTCTCTTGCTGCTTTATGTCATTCTTACAGTAAATGTGTTGCAAAATCCTTTCCTGCAGCTTCTAAACTGGCATTTTGCAAGTTACTGTTATTCACTAGGTCACGCACAGCTTCCATGGTAGATCACCTGGAAAACGAGGTGCTGCTGCCATGCTGTGCCTTGCTCAGCAGTAATACATGTGCATGGTTTAGTTAGCAGCCTTCCAGCCACACTCCAGAAAAGTTCTTGAGACTAGGGGTAAAGGATCAGTCACAATCTGTTATCCTTAGCAAGATTGTCTGAGTCATGATGTTAAATATAGGCCACTTCTTCAGTACTCTTCTTCCTAGATAAAAGAGTAGGAGAGTGGTTGTGATCTCTGCTTCAAGTTTCACAGTGCAGCCTTTCTATCACGCTGGCTGTTCTGCAAGCCCCTTCAATATACACACGTGTGCGTTCAGCATAAACACATTTTCCTTCAGTGCCGATAGAGCAGAAGTTAGAAGATAGTTTCCTTCAGTTACAGATAGAGCCGTGAGGCAATAGACTCAAAGGGAGCACTTGTACAGGAAGAAAACAGTCATAACATTGCTGAAGAGGTGAAAGTTGGTGGTGTTGGAGGTTCCCAGTTTTACTATCTGAAAAGATGTTCGGGGAAAAAGTTATATTCAAAATTATTTCCTTCTGAATCACTCTGCAGACTGAGTCACTGAATTTATACCTGTTTGGTGAATAACTGAGTTGCATCCCACCAAAAATCACTCAGTAATTATGAAAGGCTGTGGGAGGGGAAAGGAAAAATCTCTGGGTCTTGGAAGGTCAAACATCTTCAGAGATGTGCTGTCTTTTGGCAAAGCTTGGTCTGCTGTCTGCAGGGAGAAGTTTTGGAGATCAGAATGTGCCATTTGGAGGCTGGGATAAGAGAACATGGGCTCATTACTGCTCAAATGTGCCTGTGCAGAAAAAGGTGCTTCCATTTATGCTTCCATGTATAGATAAATAGAAGCTTTCTGTTTTAATCCGTGACAGCTTAAATGGCAAAATCATGACTGTTGTGAGGAGGTTGCAGAAAAGACAATGATGCTAATGATAAAAGGGCCCTGCAGCAAGATCCCCTTGCCTTCTCCTGCTGTGCCAAGGTCTGTGTGCTGGTGAGAGTGTCTCAGTGTGTCACAAAGGGTCCTGGGGTGCAGGACACTCTGTGGAATGCAGAGGAGTGTGTCTGCCAGCACAGCATCAGCAGCTTTTCTGGAACAGACCCCAAAAGGACTGCCCCACTCCTGCAGATGGGAGTGACTTTTCCCTGGCTGTAGTGGTTTGAGACTTCTACACACACAAGGCAGGACTGTGCCCCAGTCTCAAGGACCTGGGGATGATGCCATTTAAATATGGGATCTGACAACAATTTAGTATAAATGTGATGATTTGAGACACATTATTTAGCTTCTCTATCTGCTAAATAAGGTGAATAGTAGATTTTTCTCCTAGCCTGCAAAGATGTTGTGATTCAATATCATATACCACTCTTGACAGCAGTTCTTACATTGCTATTGCCAAGGACCAGCTTGTTACAGTCCTTGCTCTATGTTCAAGAATGAATTTTAGCTCTCCTCCTCTCTCCTTGCAACATTACTGAGCTACCCAGGCTAAAATCCTGACCTTGGCAAGGAATTCAATGCTTATTGCAGATTCCCAACATTACCACCTGGTATTTAATAAAGAAAAACTAAGATAATGTGATTCTGATCCTCTCTAAGCTTTCAAAGGCAGGGATAAACAGGAGAGCTTGCAGTTATCAAAAAAGTGGAAAAGATTTCTGGCAGATAAACACCTCTGCCTCAATCACCCATGCTGCCAAAGTGAGGGTAATGCAAGGAGGCACAGTTGATGTGTTTTGGAATTAGATATGGTAAAGGATCGTATTGGGAAACAGCAAGGCAGGAAATAGCTGTGGCAGAACTGGCTGATATGTCTGAAACTGGGTCCTATTGACAAATTTTAGATGCTAATGACAGCCCAGTCTGATTTATTTTCCTTCCACAGTCCCTTGCAGGCTGTGTTGTTTGCAGGCAGCCAGGATGGCTGGTTGGGGCACTGGGCTGATGATCAACAGGCTTCTTCTCTCTTCCAGCACTGCTATTGATCCAAATGCAAAATCCTTTCTCCATGAGATGTGTTTTCGTCCACAAAGAAATTACAGTTCTTACCTGCCATAGTGAAGTTTGTGAAGTCCAGTGTATTAGATAAGCTCTAGCAGGATGTATCTTTTCCTCTAAATTAGAAAGGCTTTGTACGTTCAGTGACTTAAAAGAGATGGCCACATAAAAATTTTCATGAATTTTACCACAGCCTTCTTAATTGACCATGACATAACTTTTGCATATATGCTACTTGCTCTGTGAGTTTTCTTTCTCTTGGCAAAAAACAAAGCAGAAAGGTTTTTAAAGAATTTTAATATTTCATATTTCCTGTGCATTCAAAAGCATTTCTTCACTTGGGGAAAAGAAAGGATGATCCTGGCAAATGTTTTTAGTTCCTGGTGCTGCTAGGCAAATTTTTTTGAGAGGGCATAGATCAGGATAAACTGGATAGAGACAGAAAATTATATCCTGCTCCATGTTCCATGTGGGGAGATTTGGGGAGAGCAGGGGTCATCAGACTTACTGATGCTCTGGTATTGGAGGGTCCTGCTCCAGGTCAGAGACTTTCTCAGCCTGATGTTAAGTCAGTACTGAAGTCCCCAGTGCCTGAGTTCCCTACTAGCAAAAGACAATGAGATGCACAAATAGGTGAGCATGTTGTATTTGTAAGTGAGAGATGGGGTGCTCAGCACAGCAGGTTTCTGCTTTGTACATTTTGGGTGAGAATCAGGAAGGAGCTCTAGGCAGAGCTATGTGGGCAGAGCCCTCTGCTCCCCAGCAGCTCGCAGTGCTAGAGGAACTGCAGGAATTGGTGGCAACACAGCACAGCCTTAAACTTGTCCAAATAGTGGATATATCCTCAGCTGGTCCTTCCTCTAGCTTTGTGACTGCAGAGTGGTGTGTGAAAAGGATTTTTGGGTATTTTTTCTGCACTTGTTGGGTTTGGCACCACTTTAAGTTCTGTGTCTGATAAATATTTATGAAATTTTGGATCTTCTTTGATTCTTTATCCCTTTTACCACTGTCCTTTTTAGGAGAAAAGTGAAGAAAAAGTTTTCCTTGGTTTTTGATCGACCATTTTTCTCTTTTCCTCCCTATGTATGTCCTTCTCCAGTTATAACTTTTCCAAGCATCCTGAATTGTATCTTTCCAATTGTCTCCTTTCTATGCTACTTTTCCCCTCTCCCATTGGAACAAGCAGGAAGAATGACTGTGTGTGTTGCACACTTGTGGGAGGGAAGAGAAAGGTTAGCTGATAATGAAAATACAGTGTGACTGAAAACAAGGGGTTTGGATTCCAAAAAAAAAAAGCAAGCTCTAAAATCTTAACAATATTTTCCGATTATTTTTTGCACATTTTAGGCATGTACCCTCTAAGTCTTCTGCAAGGCACCTTTCCAAGTATTTCCTCTCTTAATAAAAAAATAAGGGCTTTTGAAGTACTTCACAGGAGAAAACTCTCTGCCTTGCCAGTGCACTCCAAAGGACCTGTATTTTCATATGAAAAATAGAACAGAAAATCAATCTGAAAACTGGGATGTTCAAGGCATGCCATTAGGTACACCCAGTCCTTAGGGCAGGAGCTGAAACCTTGGCTGTAGAGAGTGGTGGAACCAAAAGTGTCCACAATTTCCATAATTTCAGTCAAACCCTTGTTGCATCACTTTCCTTCTATGTCTAAGAAAGGAATGAATTAACCATGTGATATTAACACATTTTCTATTTCAAGGGAGAAAGAGGCATCCCAGGGCTTCCTGGACTCCGAGGAGAGAAAGGAGAGTCAGTAAGTAAGAAATACTCAATGATTTTGCTAAGGCAGATGGAAATGTAAGTAGTTGCTTTCTCCTTTATGGTGAGAACCTGCTCAGAGCATTATGTGCCCTGGTCAAAGCTGGACCTGAATCCCAGGAGGAGCCTGATCTTCCTGGCACTCGCTGGCCTCTCTTGGAGAGGAGAAAATGGAGGTTTCACCCCTGGGTACAGCTGATAACTAAAATATTGACCTTCTAATTAAATATGTTACTTGGATGCACTTGATTACCACAGCTGCACATCTGCTGGGGGACAATATGAGGCAACAGAACACAAAGAAGATGCAAATCTCTCTTGACTTTTTACATTTGGATGACCAAGACACAGCCTTCCCCAGCAGGAATTAATGCAAATCCAGGCTGAGTTTTTAGGCAAGAAAATCTTTAACCCTACATAAAATCCATTCCAGTAAGCGTTGTTGGCAACTTTGTTTTTGGAAATGTAACATCATGCTCTTCCATGAATAAAAAATAAGATGCTTTTCTGGCTGCACTGGGAGAATTTGGGCTAAGTTTTTAGTTTAATTTGTCACTGAATTATTATCAAGGAATTATGCCCAAAGAAAACTGCTTTCCCTATAGTAGTTGTGAAGTGACTTGTATGTCTATATATAAAGAAAGATGAATCTTGGATGCATAACAAGAAAAACATGAAATATGTATTTGTAGTGTTGTTTGATATCCTTGCTTTCAAATGCACATTTTCCCTTCTTTTTTTTTTTTTTTTTTTTTTCATTTTTAGGGCAAAGCCTATGGCATAGGAGAAAAAGGAGAAAAGGTAAGATCTAATTCTGGTCCAACAAATGAGTTGCTTGCTGTTGCCTTCTGTGGTTCAGAGGTTGCTTTTGGAGTGCACAGGATACAAAAGATGTGACTCAGTTAGGTCTTTGTGGGGAACCTTTATGCCTCCTTCTGCAGACAAGCTTTTGAGTGTTCATTGCTTTTTCTTTGAGTTTCTTTGTGCACTGGCCATGGAAAATCTTATCAAATTGAAATAATAATCTTTACTTTCTGTAAGCAGCAGTGAGTTCATGGAGGATAACGCACTAAAGAAATTGGCTGGAAGGATGAAAAACAGAAGGAAAGCATAATTTTGAGTTTATTGAATTTTTCAGCAGGATTAAATTTGGCTTATGAGAAGTCTGTCAGTCTTTCTTCCAATTAGATCTTCTCATTAATAAACGGAATGAAAAAAGTTGGAAATTTTTTAACTTCAAATATTAGGCAGGACAGAGTAATAAGACTTGGAGGTTGAAACTGAGACTACGGAATAACCACGTAATATTTCTGTGTTATCTGTCTTGGAAAACTCTTTAATTGGTGATCAACAGTGAGAAACAAGTAGCAGGACTGGATTTATTTGCATTTTAAAAAGATGGTGATTTTGAGGCAATTCTGACTGCAAACTTTCCATTCTGCACAGAAAAAAAATGAGTCTCAATGCCTAGACTTCAGAAGAGAATTAGCTCTTTCTGTCTGTAGCTCCATATCACACCTGGTTCAGGGTGTTTTCCTTATGATCAAAATGAAATTTCAAGTTGCAAGGAACAACAGCAAAAGATTGACAGGATAGGAGATGAACATATTAAGGAAGAAGTCATGGTTCGTATTGAAAATGAGATTAAGAATTTGTTGAGATGTTTTTCAGGGAATCTGTGGCTACTCAATTGCTCAGAGAATTTCAAACAATATTGGATTGTGATAGGAAAGGAAGAATGCTGCACTAGAGAGAACATGGCATTTATGCCCATTGCAGCTTCTCATTTGCTCTTTCTGTGGTTATGATATATTGATTGTATACAGTGGTAATTCATCATGTGAAATTACAATCGAAACGCCAGTTGCTCATGGCAGGAAATATTATTGAGCCAGGCTAGAGACATGGGGGCCATAAAGAAGACATTTCTGCATTCATTTTCCTGCAGTCCTCCCACTGGCAGACACTGTTTAGCCTTTGAGACTCAGGATTCAGCCTTTGGAAACCAGCTCATGTTTGGCAGGTGGTGAGAGCCAGCAGTGTGGTGGCAAACATGATGTTTATGGTATTAGTTGTGCTGTGGTTGATGCAAGTTCTTGTTTTCTTATGTTTTGAACTCTGCAGAAAAAGTCAGAAAATATCATTCCATCTGTATTATTTTCATGCAGAGACAAACAGGTTTGCAGGTCTGGAGAGAGAAAAGTAGAGAGATGTCACAGTGCAAAACTTTTTCAGCTGGAGTAGCCAGACAGCACTGAGCACCCAAACAAATGTGTAGGCTTGGGGGATGCTGAGTCTATGGTCAGCCTGTTGTGTTTATTTGGTACCTCTGCCAGCTGAGACAGCTTGTTCTCATCTGTGGAGGGAGGGTTTATGGGACCCAGGGTGTTTGTGCCCCATGTGCACCCAATGGCTCAGTGTCAGTGCTGCTGCTGATGCAGAGCAAAGATTTATCAGCTTTATGTTGCTAGCTTGATTAAAAGAGAGCCTTGGGATCCAGGATCATAAAATCATAGACTATCTCAAGTTGGAAGGAATCCATATGGATCATCTAATTCAACTCCCCGCTCCTTCCAGGTCTACTCAGACTAAACTGTGTAACTAAGAGCACAATTCAGATGCTTCTTGAGCTCTGACAGGCTTGGTGCCATGACCATGCCCTGCACAGTCTGTTCCAGTGCCCAGGAAGTGCCAGAACCACAGGGAGCAGGGCTGCAAGTGCCTGCAATGCCAGCTACCACTGAAGTAGAATAACCTATGAAATTAAAACCTTCCCAGAGAGGAGAACACCTGGAAAGACAGGATTCATGTGTCTCCTTTGCCTGCTGCACTGCAATGGCTGCATGAGCAGGAATTCTTGTTTCTCCCTTTGGCTGTGACAGCTTTGTTTCCTTGATTTTTATGGGTATGATGAGCCAGTGCTGGAAAGCTGGATCAGAGATGCTGGACTTTACTAACAGCTGCAGTCTGTGTGGTTGTTGCCATGCATGTGCTGTGGGATCCTTTAAAAGGACAAGGCTCATACCCTAAATGTTGATGGAACAAAGTGGTCTCACCTTTGAAAAGACTGAGATGACAAGATTAAAATCATCCCCTTATTATAGGCTTGCTCTCCAGCCATGCCAGTGCCAAACACCTGTCATACCATGCTGTTGCCAAGTACTGTTTGTAGGGGATTTGTGTGAGGTCTGAGGCATTTGTCAGAGAGAAGAATCCTGTGTTTTCCAGAAGGACATGAGAGGTACTGGCCTTGCTTCTCCAGGTCATCACCTTGGTTACATCACCAAGTTAAAGCCAAGAGGATGCTTGTATTAGCATATATAACATGTCAAGCACGTCATTAGTGGTAAACCCCAAGGTAATAGGAGCTGTGGCTAAAAGCCTAATTCATGTTGACATGAGGACTTGTGTGACTTAAACCCAGGAAACCCACTGTGAGGGTTCAAGCAGCAGCCTGGTATGTTCTGCCAGGCCTAAATAGCTCAGAGTGATGGAGGATGCTTTTTATTGTACATATGTATATTGTACGTGTGTATGCAGCCAAGTTATTGTGCACAGAGATTTAAAAAAAAAAGAGAAAAATACCATAATGCATCTACAGGTGCCCTTGTAAACCACTCTCAAGTGGATTTCCTGGAGAGGTGGGATTCACCTGTTGCTGCTCTGTATTGGATCTTAAATTTCCATTGTTGACTGTCATCTTTCAGCCCTTGGAGTTCTTAATCCGTTTCACATTAGATGTAGTCTGTCCTATTTCTGCTCACAAATCTGTGTCCCTTTACTGTGTGTTCATTCACTTTTGCAAATACTTCTGTTGTTGAACTGATTATTATATGTGGGTAAATATCCAGTTCTGTAACATCATTACCCTGAAAGGGAATGCTTTAGCTTTATTGTGGAGGCTATTCAAGTGGCTATCTGCTAAACCAGATGTCCTGATCCTGGAAGGGTTATAACTCACACCTTCAGATCTCTATTGATTCAAGAAGAGCAGGGGCAGGAGAGGAGTGAGGGCAGCAGGAGCAGCTGGAGAGCATTTTTGAGGAAGATTCAAGCAAAATGGAGTTTCAGTAACTCAATCAAAGTCAGAGAATTCATGTCTGACAAAGGAGTTTCTGTAGAGCATGAGGTCTCCATTCCTGGGGCACAGGAATGCCTCCATGCAAAATTTAACTGGGAGGCTTCAAAACTTGTGCCTTTGTCTTGCAAAGTACTGAGCACTATGCAATGGTGCTGAGACACCCTTCCAGCATCCCAAAGGCCAAGAGCAGTGAGAAGGCTCTGCAGGCAGGAAGGTGCTTGGAAATGTGATGACTTTAGGGGGAATAAGATGCAAATCTGTCAAAATTTGAGTGGTATGGAAATGGTGGTATGAGTGGGAAATTATTTTTAACTCTTTGTTCTCTTGTAAAACTGAAGGAGAAGCATGTATAAAATGAACAAAATGAAGTTGCTTTTCATCTAGCAGGTATTGAAACACCTCCTTGCAGACTGTTCTGGAGGTTAAAATTTTCTGTTTGAAACAGTGCATATGATTAGAGAGAGACATCTGTAAACCTCTAGTGACTACAAAGACATTTTTTGCTTCAGGATGTCAGTGGAGCTCTGCAAACTGTGATTGGTGACAGGAGAGAAGGTTTGAGAAGTCTACCATGAGGAAAACTGAGGCAGATGGGCCAGGAGCTCACTGCACCTTTGTCTTGACTGCTGGTAGCTGTTCTTAGACTTCTGTAAAAATCTTGAATATTCCTAACACCTTTGTTGCCCAGAAAGGGACAGAATTTTCCATAGTTTGTTCAGGATTTAGGCCAACACTATTCACACCTGTTGAAGAAGAGTAGGAAGCATGAAAAAGGTGTCAGGAAGCAAATGGATCAATGATCACTACCATGATTTTTCCACAGGAAACCAGTTAGTCAGAGGAGAAAACCTCTAACTCCAACCCCCAGTTTTTTGCAGAGGTGGTGGATGAAGGTTTCGTTGTGTTTTGCACTGGGACTTCCCTCACTAATGAGTTTCCAAGAGCATCCAAGCTTTTCTTTTGTACTTTATCTGTTTCCCTTCATGCTAATAATCACACAGGCAGCAAAGACTATGAGAAACAACTTTAGTAGATTAAGTCTGTATTCTCCTAGAAATTTTTTTTCATGGTAATGACTGATAAAAATGCAGAAGAATTATTATAGTATTTCTAAGGAGAAAAAATATCTCTGAAGTGGCTTGGCTTATTAGAGATGCAGTGACTGCAAGGCCAAGCATAGAAAAGAAAAAGAGGCAGATAGTTCAGGCTCTGGGCTAGACTGTAGGATATCCAGACTTGGAACTGGGCTCTAAAGACCTTGAGCAGAGCAGCAAGTCTTTGTTCCCCTAAAATTAGGCTGAGGAGCCTCTTTCCCTCTAGGTCTGTACATCTTGCCCACGAGATCCTTCAAACAAAGGCTTTGCTTGCCCTTCTCTTCCAAATTGGAGCTATTGCCATTTTTGGGGCTTCTGGAAAAGCTGTGGACATCTGCTCTGTTAGATCCAGTGTCTCCACACAGAGCCCTGTGCTCTGTCTGCCCCGAGGCAGTTGAATATATGAACAGCCTGACCTGAAAGCCCTGTTGCTTTTTTACCCCTGTGCCGTGCTGTCAGCAGGACTTACCAAATTAGCACGAGCACTGTGCCTTTAGGTCAGGGCTGGCCAGCATCCAGCAACTTGGGACACAAGAAAATGAGTGCAGATCTGCCTGTACAAAGTGCTGCAGGCATAGCTGGAGTCTGGTGCTGCAGGCTGGTTCGATGGAGAAAGAGAGCTTTCATCTGTGTATTTTTAAGGGATGCATTTTGGGACCAGGAGGGTGGTTTGTGTGATTTGCTGGCAGGTAAAGGCTCAGGCTGGAAATGATCTTTTAGACCCAAGGGCCAGAGGTGAAAGATTGAAAACAGCTTCAGTACAAAGGAGAGGGAGGAACCAGCTTGAAATGCTAATAGCAGGATGTGTTCTCTGAGTTCTTAAATGATGTGGGGGCAAAGTTTATGTGAACCAAGAAATAGTCCTTATTCCTGCAACTTCCAGATAAAACCAATTATCATTTCAAGAGATATGTGTTTCCTTTTCATTGCTGAAACAGTGAGCCCAGTGCAGGGAAGATGCTCCAGTGAGGTTACAGAACCTGCTTGGGCTGCTGTGGTGTTCAGGTAGTGTCACCAAGTCCCCAGACTCACAAATGCCACCCAGTTTACCCAGGGCTGGTGAGCTGAAGGGTTTCCCCAGAGAGGCTAAGGCAGAAGCAGGCTGCAGGAGCCTTGGTGCACCAGCATCCCTGCTGCCTCCTTCAGTGAGCACACCTTGACAGTAACAAAATGGGAAGACATCTCCAAGTTGAGAGATAATATTGAGTTGAAATTTGAAGACTAAACAAAACCCCAATGCCCTGTCACTGGTGTTCCTTGGAGACAGTGTCTATGGAAACATTGCCTCCTCAGGGTTGTGTTCTCATGTTCTTAGTGCTCGGGTCTTCTTATTTTACTGCAGAATAAAAGGTAATGTGAGTAAAACTGACCTGGTAATGCAAAGTGTAAGTACAATCTGCAGGGATTTTATATATATATATGTTCTGGGTTTGGTTTTGGTTTGGTTTTTTTTGGTGCTGGAACTATTCTTAGCTACTGAGTGCTGGTTAAGAGCACTTAACCTCTCAGTCCAGCACTTAAACATCTGTATAATAATACCTCATCTACTTCATAAAGCTGTCATACAGTTCACTGGAGTTGTTCATATCTGGGATTTCTTCTCAGAATCCTCATATTAAAAGGTGAGCTCTAATAAAGTTACTATCTGCGTTACTCAGTATGTTCTGAATCCTCTTGTGTTTGTGGCCAGTTTTGGTCTGCATGCTGACTATTTTTGTGTCCTCTTAACTGTAGTTAAAGCACATTCTGCAGAGCTAAATAACCATGGTTTGATGGAGTTCTTTTTCTTAACCATAATTAGAGGGTTTTAGATAAGTTCTGTGGGTTTCTGTGACCCAGAATAACAGCTGCAGATTGCAATAAACAACTTGAAGTCAGCTCACATACTTATTGTGATCGTGACAGCTTAATTCTTAGCAGTTTAAGAGTGCTAGTAACTTAGTTCCCTTTTTTTTTTCCCCTTACATAAACTTAGAAAATGTATTTCTTTTCAGCTTTGCCCCCTGGCTGGCAGGTACATTGCTGGTATGCAAGGACATCTACTGGCAGCCAGAAGTTTGCAAAGTCTCCAGCACTTGTTTCTTTAGAGGATTTCTCTGCCAAGATCCACTGGCAGTGAGGAAAGGAAGCATGTGAGAGAGATTTGCCAGGTCCATGTTTCTTCTGAAAATAAATTGGGAGGAGGGAGTGGGAAAAAACAGATTGTCTTGATTCTGTAAATGATAAATCTTGTTGGAATGCAGGATGCTCCTGAGAGTGATATTGTAGTGGGTAGGTATGGATTATCTGCCTGTTAGGTGGGAAATAAAACAGCTTTCCCAGCAGTCTGGAGCACACCCTCTGAAGTGCAGCTCGTACCCTAAGGAATCTCAGAGAGCTGAAGCATTACACAAAGTAAATTGCTATCACTGGTCCATCAAAGGTATCCTAAGCACTCCTGCCTTTCTCCCTGCTGCTTAATCTCTCTAGTTAAGCAGATGGGTTTTCCCCTTTCCACTGATCAGAGCTGTTGCTGGGCTGTGCTTGGTTTTGTGATGGCTGAGCAGGTGCAGGTGCCTTGTTCATGGGTTCCCTGAAGGGGCAGGTAAGGGCAGCTGAGACAGGGCAGCACTGGATTTTATGCTGTTCTTAACTTGCTCACGTGCAACTCTCTTTAATTTCCTGTTCTGTGTCTCTCACCCTGTTTCTTAAGTGCTACCTTGAGATTTTGTGTCTCCCAGAGCCCACAAGGCCTTCTGTCTCTGGCATTGACAGGAAGATGGAATTTTGGGTCTCAGACCCTGCTGAGTAATAAATGAACACATAGTACTAAGTGCCAGGTGAGAAAAATGTCAGGTTTTTTAATGACAAAATTTTCTTTCCTGCTGAAGCAGTGTGTGGACCCTTAGTTGTTGGTATTTCAAGGGTATCTGATACATTTGGTATTGGGAGTAGGTGTGGGTCTCTGGAGATTGTTTTTTTTTTCTGTCCTTGTCACTGGCTCCAAATAAGATCTTGCTCAGAGCTTTTCCCCTTCCCATACCTCATTGTCCAAATAAAATGGGAAGAAGGATCATGACCTTTGTCATAACCTCTGAAATGAAAAAGACCTAGGGAGCAGCACTACTTCATAAAGAAATAGCATAATATCATACAATAGTTTGGTTTGGAAGGGGCTTTAAAAATCACCTAGTTCTGTGTCTGGCTGGATCAAAGAGATTTATAGCTTTGACAAGGACTTGACTGAGCAGCCTCAGGTGTGTTTGGCAATGAAGAACAGTGCATCACTGCAAGTTATAAGTAGGTGGTGATAAGACTTTAGGCAGATGTTCTCTTCAGTTTGAATGTGACATTTAAAGAGAGGTGCGGAGGGATGTTGTTCTTGCAAAGAGCAATGAGAAGAATGATCAGTGATGTGGCAAATTTACCCAGCAGGGAGAGATTTAAAGGAAGGGACTCTTCCAAGAAGAGAGGAATCATGGGCTAGACGATGCAGTTAATCCTGAAGAAAAGCTTTGTACATATTTCAGTGAGGCACCAGAAGATAAACTAAGGGGTGAATGTGGAATATCAGCAGCAGAAAATGGTTAAAAGCAGATCAACACCAGAGTTTGGAGTGCTCTGACACATTACTCCTCTGCGCTAATGTGCTCTTCTTGGAGCTCTTCTGAATTGTTGAGGGGTATGTTGAGATCTGAAGCATCAGAAACTTCCCCAAAGCAGAGCAAATGGAATTTGTAGATTATTCTTCCAAGAAAAAGTATCAGCCATCATGTGTGAAATCATCCACAAGACCAGAACCATTTTCTGTGTACTTTTTATAGATGTAAGGACTTAATTCATCAGTGCCATGATCCATGACTGGAATATTTTTTCTGTTTCAATGAAGACTTCCCTCTGGTACTTGGAAAGCTGTTTGTCTGGTCCTGAGCAATGTCAGGTGCTGGCAAGGAGCATCAACTTGTGCTTCAGGGCAGAGAAGTTTCTGGAGCAGAGTTATATTTTTTATATTTTAAGGTTTCTAAGAAATGTGTCTTTAATGAACTATTGGGATCTATTAGTCTTACTTCTGCAAACCCAACTCATTGTAGTCCAGTATATTTGTCAGGTTATTCCTCTGTGCAGTGGGGTTATAATACTGATTACTTCCAATTATATTTTCTCTCCTATTCATTATGTTAAATCATAAATAGCTCTGCAAACTCTTAACTGTTTCTTAATTTGAACATTGCAGCAATTGATTGAGCAACTCCAGCTGTTGAGTATTTCAAGCAGAAGAGCTCCCTCTTGTACTCCCCTTGCTCTCTGCTGCAGAGCTGCTTTCTTTAGGCACATTCTCCACTTGGCTCAGCCTGGGCTGGAGATGGAGCAGAAGTTCAGGAGTTGTCAGGGGTGTCTGACCATCCCAGCCTCTCAGCAGTCACCTGCTTAGGGAGTGAAGGAGTATTATGGTGAGGAAGCAGATAATATGAAGCTGATGAACAGGATTCTGGGTACCAGTCTTCAGGATGTTTCTGTGTTTTTCTGAGCTCTACACTGACCTTGATTGCTGTGGAGCTGTGCCACGTGAGTGAGCTCTGATGCTTTTCTCCTGCAGTACCAAGCTTATAGGTGACCATGTGTCAAATTAGCTACAACCCAGCTGTTGCTTTACCTATTATGAAAATTTGAAGTATCAGGTTTCTTGAGAGCAAGATATCTGTTGGAATCTCTGAAAAATGGGGCATCTGCTCTCCCCAGAAGATCCATGATCATAAAATGGAGGGTCAGAAGGACCCTTCTTGTCTCATGGGAGGGTCCATGACATTCATGATAACATCCAAGGGTTTAGAGAGCTTTTGAAAATTAATATCTCCTGGGAAAGTATCTTTTGGGGACAATTGAATTCTCTGTGATGTATTAAATAAAATCTTCCGTATGTTTGAAACACAGAATCCACCAATAGTATCATTTAAACTGTTGTTTGCACTGGGCTGGTTTTCCTGATAGTCCTGCAGAACCTATGACTTCTACTGACCCCTGTGTATTATGTCCACATGGCCATTCTCTTTATCAAATCAGAATATAATACAGAGACCCAGAAGAGAAGATTTTCTTCATTTCTTTCTTCTTTACTGCAGCAAACTCCAAGTTGAGACGAATATCTTATTTTATGTGGAAGCAGAAGACTAGGCCAGCTTTGGTGTCAAATTTGCCAAGATATTAATAGGGCTTTAGCATCCTTAAGCTAATAGAATCCTGCATCTGGACACTGGAGAACAGCATTTATTTGTGCTGCCTGTCTGGTCAGCAGCTTTTGAAAATGGAGCTGGGTGACACATATCCACTGCAACTCTGCCTCTCAGTTGATCTGCAGATCATCCCTGGCTTTTAATGAAACCCTGGTCTTTGCCCTGCCTCTCTAAGAAAAAAAAAAAAAACCCTCAAAATTTACAATAAAATATTTAGTATGTCATTGGTTGTTTCCCTTGAATGGAGAAACCCTGAAGAGAAAGATACTGCATTCTTCCAGACCACAGGTCTCTTGGAAATGTTGTAAGACATTTGAACCTGAAGACCCAACTCAACATCCCTTCTGTCCTCCCACTTCATGTGACTCATCAAACACTGGTAACAATTCAGTGTGTGACCATGGATCAGCAGTAGGACAGCTACCCATCATCTTCTCATTTATTCTTCAGGAACATCTAGCTGCCAAGTTAGATGCAGGCCAGAGAGCCAGGAGAAATAATAAATGTATGCTTAAGGCACTGAACTGGGTCACGGGAAATCTGAGTGAGTTTCTGTCTTTGCCCCAGACTCTGGGACCTTTGTCTGTCCTCTGCTTTGCTGTACCTCTGGCTGATCACCCTCATGAGGTGACAGCAATATTGCAGTTGCTGTAACCCCCTTCTCATTTCACAGGGATGCTGTGAAGTTAATTAACAAAGGAGAGAGGGGGGTGTTAATGGTGAACTGCTACCAATCCACAGTTCAATTTTACTTTCTGTTTCCATTTCATCTTGCTCAATTATTCTATTTCTCTTCAAATCTTGCTATTTTTTAGCTCTAGACCCCCCAGTTTGTGCAGCTGCCAACATGCTGAGTGTGTGATTCATGGGTTCTGCTTGGCAGATTTTTTGCAGGTCTCCCAATGACACCTCCATTGACATTTTGTGACAGGGTTAGAAATTTTAATTTCATACCAAGATAATAAAAGTGGCACTTTTATATGAGATGTAGTTCAGAAGATAAAATAAATAAAATATATGGAATTCACCTTAGAATGATCTGTCGTCTGTTGTCTGTTCTGTATGCTGAAGGAAGAGACAAGTGATTTATTTGAATTTGACAGGCAAATGAGAATCTTACCATGTGTTTTGGACTGACTTCCCCCCCCCCTCCGTTTTTTTTTTGTTTCGTTTGCTCTATTCTCATTAACATAGGCCACAACCCAGAGTTTCAAATAAAATATGTGATTATATGCCACAGCTGTTCTCAAGTTAGAAGAAACATTTGTAAACTTGGCAGCTGCTTGAGGAGCTGCAAATAGAGGAAAGAAAAACATTTAAATTTGAGTGTACTGCTTAAAAACATCGCTGAGGAATATTTCCTTTATGTGCTTCTGATGTCTCTCTAGGATCAGGTAATATAGAATTGTTCTGTCTCTACATCTCTCCTCATACCTGCAGATTCCTTCTTTCTCTGTTTTAGGTCTCTTCAGAAAAAGCTGTTATGAGGTTGGATATGGCAAAATCTGTGCACTGGTTTTTCCCACTCTGATGAAATATATCATCTAGCAATTAAGGGTTTTTTTTTCTGTAATTTCATCATTGTCTCAACTCAGCCATAGCAGGATCTACATGGGATGTTGTGCTGGTTTTGGCTGGGGTGGAGTTAATTTTCTGCCCAGTGGCTGATATGGGGCTGTGTTTTGGATTTGTGTTGATACATACATAATACAAATACAAATGTAAATACAAATACAATACAGAGATGTTTCTGTTATTGCTGAGCAGGGCATACACAGAGCCAAGGCCTTTTCTGTTTTTCCATGGCCACGCAGGGGAGGAAATTGGGGGAGCAGGGGAGGTTGGGAAGAGAAACAGCCAGAACAGGTGACCCAAACTGACCAAAGGGATATTCCAGACCATGTGACATCATGCTCAGTATATAAAGGGAGGGGAGGAAGGGGGGCACATTTGCAGTGATGATGTTTTTGTTCCCATGTAACCACTACCTGTGATGGGGCCCTGCTCTCCTGGAGAGGCAGAACCTCTGCCTGCCCATGGGAAGCAGGGAATTAATTCCTTGATTTGATTTGCTTGGGTTTTGCTTTCTCTATTAAACTGTCTTTATCTCCACCATGAGTTTTCCAGCTTTTACCCTTCTGATTCTCTCCCTGATCCTGCCAGTGGGGGAATGAGAGAGCAGCTGAGTGGGGCTTGGCTGCTGCCTGGGGTTACACCATGGCAAACGTGGATATAATCTGGTCACAGACCATAAACATATGGTATTCCATAAACTGTGGGGTAGTGGGGCTCACTGTAACCCAAGTGAGGTGAATTTTTGCATGACCTACAACAAATTAAGGTACATGTGCATATGGTGAGTATGAAGGCATCACTAACCTGGAACTGGCATGGTCTGGTAAATCCAGAGGATGCTGGTGTCCCAGGAAGACATCCCTCCTCCAATATAGAAATAGAATAATTCTGCTGATGTACACAAACTAACAAAGGAACCTCTCTGGGTGTGTATGTCCTTACCCAGATCTCCAATATTTTTTTTTTCTTGTTGGCTGAAGCTGAGAGGAGCATTTTTATTTTTCATCACCCTAATCTCCAGCAGCTGAGAGTTGCCTGTGCTTTGAAGTTCCTCATGATGTGGCATTTCATTTGGTTGATTGAGTGTGGACAACCCATGTGTCCATGTGAGCCCTGCTCTGAGAGCCCTTGGAAGAACAGAAGTAGTAGTTACCCCTTGCTTTGTATCCATTGTGTGGCTCTGAATGCTTCCATTTAAAAGCAAATACAAAGAAATTCAAATTTCTGTCCTTTTTACTGAATTCTGGTTAAACTTTTTGGTTTTAGTATGGCTCAGAAAATTTTCCTAATTTTCTTGCAGAATTGCTATCAATTCTTTGAGGAATGAAGGATGGAATTTTTAGAGTGACTTTTCTAGTGCTCAGAAATCCTCAGCTTGCAGTATTTCATTTTTTAAGAACTTCCTAAGACAAGCTTATCTGTTACTGCAAATGCCATATTTGTTACTGCAAAATACTTCACAGGTACCACTACCTGCACATTTAAGTTTTTCTCCACAAAGCTATTAATGAAAAATGCAAAAGGTCACCCCATCTAAAATGTAAAATTGCTCCAGAAAATATAGGCTAAGCCTAAGGGAAGATGCCTTAGAAGACAGAGTCGGTTCGTCTCTTTATCAGTAGCTTCTTCTTCTTTTGCTGGTGTTTCTCATTTCCCAAGTCCTTGTTACCTTGCTGTTCTGGTCCTGATGCTTCTCCAGAAAAGGACAGCCTTTGAATTTCAGACACTCATGAAATAGATCGGTGACAACAGGATTGCATGGCATAAACAGCTATGTGTGGTTTACATGTCTCCACCTGATTCCCATTGTGTTGAAGGTGGGAGTGCAGCCAATCTCTGGGAATACAGGATTATTTTTAATTCCTCTCCGTGGCAAAACTGGGTTTGGCCTTTGTGCAAAGAATGTGATGGAATTTTATTCCTCATGGCTGGATGCCAGCTGCTAGAGCCTGCTTGTTCTCCCAGTGTGTTTCATCCCATAGCATTTTCAGACAGTGTCTGCCTGGCAGTTATTCCACTGCCCTGTGCTCTCTTCCTCTGCTATCTCTTTTTCATTTACATTTACATTTACATTTACATTTACATTTACATTTCATTTTTCATTTACACAATGCTTGCAATTTTAAATAGTCAAGCAAATGGAACAGACTGCCCAGGGAAGTTAAGGAATCACCATCCCTGGAAATGTTGAAAACGCATGCAGGTGTGGCAGGTGGTTTAGTGGTGGACTTGGCCGTGCTGGGTAAATGGTTGGACTCAACCTGGGAGGTCTTTTCTGCCCTTAATGATTCTAGTGGAAGTCAGCAGAAGGAGCAGAAGTAGGAGCTCTTCCCACTCTGTAACCTTTCAGTGGTGGCTTCCCATGTGATGTTAAACTTGTCTGTAGAGTCCAGGTTCTGTGCAATTTTCTCCTTGGAGAAAACTTTGAAAAGCTGGTGGATACTCTCCTGTCCTGCATGAATATTTCTATGAGCACTGTGTTTCAAACTTATCACTGCTCCTAGGATTAATTTGTTTAGCTTTGCCAAACAGTTGTTATTTCATGGCAGAAAAAAACCAAAACAAACAAACCAGGCAAGAAAATGAACTAATTAACTGGACCTTGTGCAAACTCCTTTTGCTTTGCATAGGAAAGACATAAATTGTTCTCCTACCTGTGTGACACACTTTGCAATGGAACAGCAGTTCCTTCAAGTTATATTGACCTCTTAGAGCAAATTATTTCCTCAAAAATCACGTTTGCTATTTGATGAGTTTTCTGTCTCATTAGAGAGCCATTCGAATCTAGCAGAGATGGTTTTTACCACCAGCTGCATTGCAAATTCTGGAGCTCTTTGTGAAGCTTGTGTTAGCAAGGAATGTGATTGTAGAGGTAAAGACTTTAATTTGCATATACAGGACAAATGCTTTTCAGATACTATCCTCTGTTTACCTTTAAGTGCCAAATACACCTATAAATAAATAAATAAACACTGTCTATTGTCAAAATAGGGAACCTTGCCCCAGGAACACATCCATTTAAGTCTGCTAGACTAGACTTACAGAAAAAAAGTCACAAATAAGACTGCATGTGATAAAATTTGGCCTGAATTTATCTACATATTTAGGTAGTCCTTATGTGTATGCAGACAACTTGGAAATATATACATCAACTTCTTAGCAATTTAATGCTCTGGAAAAAGGATTTTTCTGTGCTAGTTAATTTTTACAAAAGCAGATGGGGAAAAAGCTCCTAGTCTTTTGTCCTAATGAGAGTAGCTAGAGAGAAAAAAATCCTGCATTTGAATTTTTCCAAAATTTTCCATGCCAATTTCTATGCCATTTATTTAAACTAAATCTATCTATCTATCTATCTATCTATCTATCTATCTATCTATCTATCTATCTATATCCATATATATATCCATTTCATTCAGAACTTGGCATTGTAGTAAGTTGGCCATGCCAGACTTCAAGTCCTTATGCCTTGGAATATGGCAACAGAAAGGTTTCTCAGGGAAGTGTTGCTATGCTTCAAACACAATGTTTGTTTTTTTACAATGGTAGGTCTCTAATATTTTTCTTAGAAAACTGCTGGTTCTGGATGGTAATTAAACAAAGGGAAGGAATGCACTGGAATGGAAAACTGAAAGCGAACCTGTTCAAATATGGGCAAGTTACAGGTGACTGAGCACAGCATTGTTACAGTGAGGGTGAACAGCTGGACTCAGTTCTCACGAGATGACAACTACACTCTCTAAAGTACACAGATTTACCACAGAATGATATGGCATTTGATATGAGGTATTTTTTTCCATTGGTGTTGTAGGGTGAAGAAGGCTTTCCTGGCTTTCCTGGACTGAAAGGGGACAAAGGAGAAAAAGTAAGTCCAAGTCTTTATTAATTATAACTCTGAAAAGTTTAAGAGTTTATAAAGCTGTTGTGGAAGTCTAATGAAAATGACCCTCCTTCTAAGTCTTTTGTTTTACCTCTGTATTATATTTTGTTTTGTTTTGTGTAAGCAAGGTTCTCAGAAAAGAAGATTGCAATGTTGTATTGTTTTTCATCAAAGTACAGCCTAAATGTTTTAAACCTACTGATGATGCTCAGCCACATTTGATAAATCTGTGGAGAGCTCAAAGGCATGAGCTTTGACTAAACTTTGTAAAATTCCAAAATACATAAATGTAATAGAACGGGAACTCAGTGCTAATACACACAGGAACACTAGAGTCTCATCAATATGGGACACAAAAGCCCAAAGATTACTATGCCTTTACTTGCACTGAACATAAATAACTTTTGGGCTGTGGTGGCCAATAACTGCTTACTGTGTCATCATCTTAAAAAAAACACCAAAATTAAATCCAGTACTGAGCTAATTCTCTTGACTGGTATTTACTTTGGACACATGTGTTGGAAATCCCTTAATCAAATCCTCATTTGCAGAAGGAGTTTTAGGAATTTAAGCTTTTTCCACCTCTTGTAAAATAGCAGATGTTCCAGATCTCAAGGCAAGATGCCCCTCCAAGTGACACCCAACAAACCAGCCCTGTACAATCACAGCCTACAGTGGCAGCTTGCAGTGCCCGTGTCTGCTTCTCACTTGAGCCTTTTTAATAACACACCTAAGACAAAACTGCAGTGCCTAGAAGTAAAAACACTAAGGCAGCTCCTCACTGTGTGTTGACTTGCCTGTTGTTTGTCCACTCTCCATTTGTTCTTTAAATTGCCAGCTGCAGGCAGCAAACTTGCTTTATCTCCACATTTGCTGCTGTTCCTGTTAGTTGGGGAGCTACCAATTTCAGCATATTTAGTTCCATTCATCCTGGTGCATAGGAAGATTTTAAATGGTAAAATTTTGAATTTAAGTGGCATTTGACTTTCTGTTTCTTTGTTTTCTACACCTTTGCATATTCACAGCTCTGGGACTCACTTCCCAGTGGCCAGGGTCATTCCTGAGGACTGCTTGAGTATATCAAGGCCTCTTTTCTCTTTGCTTTTAGGCTTACTACTTATGTATGTTATAGCTTTGCCTAGAGGCTTCTGAGCTTTGGGATGAATGCTGTATAATCAAGGAAGGGAAAAAAAATAAAAATGCGATTTTTGAGACAATGGAATGGTGAAGAGAGAAGCTAAGAGAAGATGATAGTATAATATTAGCATGATTCCATTGTTATGTGTCTAATTAGCGCCAGAGCTTTTATATTAATTTATTCTTAGATGAGTTAAGTGAACAAGAGTGCCTAGTTTCTCATTAGCAGCTCATCAATCGTCCCTAGTGTGTTAATGTCAGCAGCAGCTCCTCCAGAAACTGTAAATAATAAATGTTTGTGTTGAAATGTTTCTCCTAATTTCTTACTCTTCTCTAGATGTGCTGCTCTTGTCACTGCACTTGCAGTAGGTGTTAATGCTGTGCTGATGATAACTCTGTTGTTGTTTCAGGGTTCTCTGGGCTCACCTGGCCCCCCTGGGAGGGATGGAGCAAAAGGAGAAGCTGTAAGCCTTTTTTGTTCCTCCCATGTAATCCTGCTTTTCAGGAGGCAGGCAGTGGGAATCAATCTGCCTTGAGTGGAGCATGTCTGGGGGATTTGTGTGGCCATTTCAGGAGCAGCAGAAACAAATGGCAGGAGGTTCACAGCCCCGAAACTCTCCCTCACACCTTTGCAGCCAAGGCAGGTGTCCCATGGATTAACCATTGCTGGAGGCCCCAGGGCAGCTCTGGTATCATTCATTAAGGAGGGAGAGGGAGCAGCCTGTGGTTTGGGACCTGCTAGTAAACAGCTGCAGCTGCAGAGCCTAGCCACTTGTTTTATGGCTGGCAAGGAGTCCTTGGCTAGTAGAGATGGCAAAGATGCAAGGGACCATCTTATGTTTCCACAACAGACACGGGCTGGAGAAATTGGAGCCTTGGTCACAAAAGAAAAGACCTCAACTCCTCTTGTGCACTGATAAAAACTAAGAGAAGAGGAGGAGGGCACGGTTAGTTCAAGGAAGGATGCAGAGTACCAAATACTGCCTGTAAGAGGACTACAGTTGAAACACAAAATCACAAATATGTTTTCCAGTGTCTCAAAGACACTGTGTTTTAGATCCTTGCATCCTTTCCAGTGCTTGGTTACCAGCCCTTAGAAATACCTTCAACCTGATGTTGAACCTTCACCATGTCATTCACTGTCCCTTTGTGGCAGTCACTTGGTGGCAACTGAAGGAGCTTGGGAAAGGATTCTCTGGAGGACAGGTATACACAACAGGAGTGACACACACTGCAAAAAAGCACTTTTCCTTACATCCTATTTCTTCTGTGTTCCACAACTGACTGTCTTTGGAAAAACTGTGACAATTTTTCAATATTGCTTCCAGAACTGCTGCAACTTCATCTCACCTCAATGGCATGGGACTGGACAGTGTCACACTTGCACTCACAGAATTCCTTATAAGATGTGTTATATACTGCAAGGTGACAATTCAAGACCAAATGCATTATGCTAACTCCAAGGAATCCATCTTTGCACACTGTAATCAGTGCAAGCTGTTCACAACTTAGGAAACATTTTTTACTGCTTGGTTGTGTTTTGAGAGTAGATGAAGAGCTGCTTCAGTTTTCATTTTCTTTCTTTCTGCTTTCATTTTTGTGAGGAAAACACATTGTAAACTTTCAGGTCTCTGTCTAATGGCACTCAGGACTGTCACTATTTCTAACAGCATGCACTGACTATTTGAGCTATCCTAGCCTTTATATATAAAAGCTTTGTGTTTACCAGTGACATTTCTGTTACTTGCAGGGTGAACCAGGACGGCCAGGAGCATTTGGACTGCCTGGGCCAGCAGGTCCAAAGGTAAGCTTTCCATTTCTTCTTTACATGGGCAGGCATATTTTTTTCACTGACTTTTTATGTTTATGTGGCTTGAATTTCACCTTGTTGAAGATATTTGATATTCCCACTGGTGAATGAAGGAACTCAAAATGCTCATTTTCATCAGGGGTCTGCTAAGGTATTATGCAAATTGTGTAAAAAGAAGAAATAACTTCTGTTCAATCAGCAGCGTAGCTGGAGGAGGTGAAGAAAACACGTTTTGGGGCACAAAAGCCTTGTGTCATGTCTTCAGTAGCTTTCCCAGCTCTCACTAAGATGCAGATGAGAATTATTATCCCTACTCTATGACTTGAAAAAAAGATCATGTAGGGATCCTGTCCTGAATGTTGCTGCCTGTTTTGGGAGCTTCAGTTTTGCACCAATGAACAGTGCCTGAGTGATACAGAACTTGAGCCAGTGCTTATATCACTGGGTTTGCTTCCAACAAGGTGCTCCTGAATGCAGATCTGGTGAGATTTAGCTGAGCATCAGAAATGTGAATTTTGAAGCAGCAATTCTTTAACCTTCTTTCAAAGTCTCAGCTCTCCTTGCCTTGTCCCCCGGTTGTTGAGAAGATAAATACTCCTCAGGTGGTTTCAGCCTTATTGTTATGATACAAAAAGTAGATGGTGCATTGTGACAAGTGTGCTTTTAGAGGTATCACACACAGCAAGTTCAGCTCATCCTGTGAAAGGTGCTGCAGGGACAACAATTTGATGGCCTGAATTAACTTCACTCAGTTCTGTTCCTATACAAGCCAAGACGTTTGAATATCTCATCCTTCTGGAAGATCTGTTTCTAGTCACCTAAATCTCACACTGAGTTTAGTGATGCCATTATCCTCAAATAGGACTTAAGTACCTCAGCACCTTTCCACGTGTAGCCTTGACTGTCACTTGGCTTTCTGAGAGGACTTGATGAGACAGGTCATATACAGGTCCTCTGTGTCCTCTGTGTCCCTCAGTTATATAGAGTCCTGTCTCCAAAATGCCCCTGTGTTTTTGCATAGAGGGAAATTCACCCTTTCCGAAGTCCCATCAGGAGGGTACCAGAACTCACAGGGAGTTTGTAGATTAGCAGAAATGCTTGGCAGCCATCCCAGGGGTCTCTGTGGAAACCATATTGGCTTCAGCAGGGGATAAATGACACATGCAAAGCAGGGCTGGGCTGAGCTGAATGAAGGCACACTGAATATTTTGCCCTTCAGTGGGATTTGAATCTTGGATGAAATGAACTGAATTTATTACTCACAAATGCTTTTTTAGCTGCATCTCTCCTGTCAAGCAAATAAAAACATATTTTCTCTCTGTCATGCATGTCTCAGGTAGTAGAATTTCAAACCAGCAGGCTATATGATGTTCTTTGTTGTATGAACTTCCTCACACTTGCTTTGCAAAGCTTTTACAAAGCAAGTTAAACTGAGGCACCTGCATCTTCCTCAAGGTAGTCTAGATCCTGCTCCATATTTCCCACCAGGTTCCTCAGGAACATGCAGTCCAGCCAATTATTGGGGCAATGCTGAATAGAAGGAGTTCAGATCTATGGGTTGGGCAGGACTGGTGCTGGTGGGGCTGGACCTAAGGACATCTGACTGGACAGTCCCAGGAGCTCCCAGGGAAGACATGAGCTTGGCCAACCCCAATCTCTCACAGTGCCTAAATATAAAATTATTGTGTGTTTTCACAGTGACTTTCATTTACCTCACTGGATGTGTGCAGTGTCCTTGAGCTTGATTCTGGCATGAGCTATTTTAAGAAATAACCCTGACTTGCTGACAGGGCTTTAAAATCTAAAATAAGTATCCACACTCCTTTACTCCTCAGTGTAAAGCCTGAGCACCTCATCAACATGGAACAAGGTGTATAAGGATGGGTGGAGTTGGCAATTAGAGAGGTCACACCTCTAATTACTGGTGTAATGATTATTTAGGGTTTTTCTGCCAGATCACTTATTTTTGTCATCAGCATCAATACAGCAGCTCTGGACTCTATCCCAGGCTCCATGGAGAAACCTTGCAGTTTCTCTGGTTGGTTGGGTTGTGATGCTTCCTGTCTCCATCCATCTTCATTAGCATTGAGCCAGGCAAGCCCAGTGTGTTGTCAGCAATGATACCTGTGCCCCAGGAAATTCAGCCCCTTGTTTATCTCCTTGACTGAGGAGCCTTTGGCTTCAGTGGGAATTGCCAGCACTTTCTTTTAAGAAGTTGTCTTGTACTTTTTACAGACCTCATTAATTGTGTGAAGCTTCCAGTATCACAGATAAGAGTTCTCCAGGCTTCTGGTAGTGGAATTTCAGTCCAGAGAGTTACAGAAATGGCTGCTGAGTCCATTAGGATTCATTTATAGCTTACAGGAATTAAATGGCCTTGGTATGTCATCCCTGGTTTTACTGGTTTTGCTTCTCAGTGATGTCTCCAGGGGAGATTGTTCCTAGCTCACTGTCTTCAGGATAAAACTGTAGGGTTTGGAGTGGGTTTTTTTCTTTTTCATCAAACTTGGAGGGTAAACTACTTTGTTCCCCAAGAAGGATGTGTGGTCTTGCTGGCTACATGCTGGACACAAAGAAGAGTTATCAAAGTCAGCCTTGTGCTAAGGTGTTGGAGCTTCTGGTTACAGATGTCATGGTAGTGTGAGATGGCAAGAAATATTCACTGGTCAGTGGGGAAAACTCCCACATAAATATGTGGGACCTGGCAGGTTAATTTAAATTGAATAAGTGAGTCCAGAGGAAAAGGGCCATATCTCAGATTGTTCATTGTATGATGTTATAGCAGAGAAATAAAGTTTGGATTTTTGAGATCAGACCCTTTAGCCTGCAATATCCTGCAGCAAATATTCAACCTTTTCCTTCGTTTTTCCTGTATCTCTAATAAAAGGATAAAGAGGTTTTTTGTGGTTGTCATTGCTGTGGCACAGACATAGCTATAGCATTCCCATCTGAACTGACAGTTATCTGCACTTAATAGAAAAAGCAGAGGGAGAGGGGGAAAAAAATCAATCCTTTGAAATAAAAAGTATTAGGTAAGAGTTTCATTTTGACAAATTTCCTTCTTACTTGCTCGAGCTGTCGAAGGTCTCACGCTTCTCTGGTTTACCAGACATGATCTCAGCACAGGCCTTGAGTGGGTTCAGCACATCTCATCCAGACAAAACCAGCTTCTCTATAACTTCTGCTGAGTGTTAAAACCACGTTTTATGTAGCAGGACTGAGTTGGACTTCTGTAATTTGGACAACTTGGAGCAGGACTGTGTTTCTCTTGGGGTTTTGCCTAGACTTTGGTAGCAGTATTTTTCTGCAGGCTGAAGGAAGAGATTTAGGTGCATGCCTGCTGCTCTCCCTCTGCTATTAGAGAACTTGCAATGCTTCCTGACCTTGCACAGGTTCTCACATGTCTGATCCCAGAGCCACCTCTGCTTGTGTTTGAACCCTATTCTTTTTAACCTGCACAGGAGGGGAAAAAAGCCTCAATTTTGCTAGTAATTAATTGCAAACATGTCTCTTACATTTTTAATTTTATTATCTTTTTAATGTGAAACTTCTATTAATACAAAATGTAGTATTATTTTAAAATTATTTTTAAATTATTTTTTAGATTTAAATTATTTTTAAATTATTTCCCTATCTGTTTTGAAGCCTTATCCATTACAGCTGCCCATTTAGGGTTAGACAGGAGTTAGATGAGAGTGGTGGGAAAGGGGAAGTGATGTAAGTAAGAAAATAATCAGTCAAATAGGTGATACAAGATGCCAAAGCAGTTCTCTAGGTCAACTTGCCAGGCCCAGGTTGTCTCCATGGGACAGCTCTGAGGGCTGAGCCTGTTCAGCTGGGGATCCAGATAATTTCCAGGCATTGTAAGACACATAAAGGTACACTGTGAGTACTCTCCATTACAGTGTACCTTCTCCAGGATGAGTCAGTACACAACCAGCTGAAGGACTGATGAAATTTATCTGATCCTCTTGTATTTTTTCTTATCACTAAAAATAAACACTGGAAAATTTAGTTCTGTTTATTTGCATTTACTCTTCAAAACATATACTATTTTGAAGACTCTGGTCACTTTGCAGCAATGTATACCTTTGCTTTGTTCCATTACCACTGTTCAGGAGCTCCAACAGGTGTTGTGTGCAACAACTGACATTGCCAAAGCTTCTGAAATAACCTGTAGAGAAACCTGCATGGGATAGTCTGCCTTTGTAGGTTAAGTCTAAAAGCAGAAGGATAAAACTTGCTAATGTCTGAGGGGACAGAGGAAAATACTGGAGTGTCATTTTTGGTAAGTAGTTGGAAAGTAAGACATTACTCCTGTATTAGCACTGAGAGAGTCAAGAAGACTCAATTTGAGCCTGGAAGAGCAACTTGCATTTCTGACTAACTACTTTTATTTTCAGTCTTTTATGTGAAAGAGTTTCTGGTGGTTTACTGTATCTCAATTCCTTGCCAGGGATCCGAGGGAAAACAGGGTCCTCCAGGCATTAAAGGCTACGTAGGTGCACCGGTAAGTCGTGGCTCTTGTTCAACTTCTAATGCTCCAGAAACTTTCGTTGCTTTTTCAGTGTGTTCTGCCCAGATATACTTTCTTATTATTAAGCAGTCTATAGTCTGTCTGACTACTTATCTGCACTATGTCCAAGTGGTGAAGTTTTCTTGACATCACTGAGTTTTGTTGGTCTTCTTTAAGTGAGAACAGACCTGTAACCAGTAGAGAGGTGTCAGCAGAAATTACTTGATTACTGAGATAACAGCTGGTGATTTTGTGATGCTTCCATTGTAATGCAATTGCTTTGGTCTGTGATGATGCACCATTTATATGGTGCTTGAAAACTTAATCAGAACACCAAGAAAAAATACCACCTCTCAGCAAATTTCCAGTCATATTTTCAAAGCTCTCAGGGAATAGCCTTTGGGCTAAGGAGACAAACCTGCACTGAATGAACAGACAGCAAGACCAAAATAAATTAGATTCTGTCCAGTTAGCACCTCTGTCTTATGGTCCCAGCTTGGTAAGCAGCCTTTAAGCTGGTGTTGGAAAGGCTGATGGGATTTTCTGAGATTTGATGATTCAGATGGGGGTCACCTCCCACAGGCTGGGGAATGAAAGGATTGTGAGCTGCCCTGCCAGGAAGTACTTGGGGTGCTGGTGGATGAAAAGTTGGACATGAGCTGACAGTGTGCACTCACAGCCCAGAAGCACCATGGGCAGCAGGTGAGGGAAATGATTCTGCTCCTCTGCTCTGCTCTGGTGAGACCCCACCTGCAGTGCTGCATCCATCACTGGGGTCCCAGCACAGGAAAGATACATGGACCTCTGAGAGTGGGTCCAGAACAGGGTCATGGAGGTGGTAGGAAGGCTGTAGCACCTCTCCTGTGAGATAAGGCTGAGAGTTGAGGTTGCTCAGTCTGGAGAAGGCTCTGTGGAAACCTTAATGTGGCCTTTCAATATTTAAAAGATACCAAACTTTTTAATAAGACCTGTTGTGATATAACAAGGAATAATGGTTTTAAAATAAAAGGGGTTAGATTTAGATTGGCTATAAGGCAACAAGTTTTTACTGTGAGCATGGTGAGACTCTGGAACAGGCTGTCTGGTGAGGTCGTGGATGCCCCGTTCTTGGAAGCATTCAAGGCCAGCTTGCACTGGGCTCCAAGCAACCTGCTCTAGTATAAAATAGCCATGCCCATTCAGGTGATTATGTAAATCATCCTGAGAACCAAATATACCCAGCCATGGAGCTCTGATTAGCTTGGAGGTACGACTCCACTCTAGTGTAAAGTAAACTGAAGTTTAAATTATTACAGCAAGAAGCAGTATAAACTTTGTCAGTTGTAGAGAGGTCACTACTGTCTGAGCGTACTTGTCTCTCTACAGCTATTAGCTGATTGCTCAGTTTCTACAATACAGGTAAAATACAAGGTGTTTGCTGAGCCAAGGGAAGGTGAAATCCCTTTGTGCCCATGGAATCAATTGTCAGTGCTAGTGCTACATGAAGCCAAGCTCCAGCAATGTTTCTGCTGTAGCTGGGAGGAGATGAATTATGCAGTCCTGAGGAACACTGGCATTGCATTCACAGCACAAAAATGTGCTGGGCCCCCAGGACAGAGTGCATCTAACCCTTGCCAGTTCTCAAAGATACCTGCTGTCTGTCTGGCTACCACATCCAAACCCACCAGGAACAGGAATTGTTACTTGTTTATGCGATAGGTTTTCTCATCAGTATTGTCCTTTACCAAAATTCTCAGTGCTTACAAGAAACTTGAAAAATGCAGAGCATTGGTTGTTTTCCAGACCATCTGCAGCTGTGGTGTGTTCCCTGTCCCTCCACTCTGCTGTTGGCAGGAGGGTCGTGTGCCTGCAGGCAATATAATATTACAGATGTTCTTGGGCTCACAAGTGGTCCCTGCTCTGTGAGTCTGCTTAGATCATGCCTGGGGCCAACTTCGAGGACAGCAACACAGAAAATGTCCTTGAGGTTCACTTGAATAGATTGTGCAGATTTGCACATTGATTTGGTGACTAATTAGAGGAGGTAACTATGTCTCTACTTGGATTTAGCTTTATAATCTTTATTTATTTTTATTTTTAGGGTCTACAAGGAGAAAGAGGAGAAAAGGGAACACGAGGAGACAAGGTATTCCTGCTGCATGCTAGGAAAAGCCAGGTTTTTCCTTTGTCCTTTAGGTGAGGTGGACTACCAGGCCAGCAGCTCTGGAGAGGGATGGAGTTTCCTCACTGCACTGCAATTCCAAGCACTTTCCACCTCCCATGGGTGTGCAGGAGGGCTTTAGGGATCTACGCTGTCTACTAAGGACACATTCAGGGACTTCTTGTGTGTGTAGCCAGGGATGGAGGAGAGAGAGGAGGAGAGGAGAGGTTGCCAGTGTGGAGATGTGATGGGGTGTCCACATTGTGTGCACAACCTGAGAGTTGTGAATGGTCACTGACTGCCACTGACCCTGTCTGCATCCAGCATCTTCCCAAATCATTCCAGTTTTTCACAGCATCCAACTTACGTTTTTTTCTTCTCCCATCCCCATAAACTCACTAGTAGTAAGTACCAGATAATTTGTACTTTGTCAGAGGCTTCAACCAAATGGAGTTGCTTCCCAGTTCCGTGTTTTCTCCTGACTGTGAAGAGCTGTTTCACAGAGTACAGGTCACTCTGGGATTTCAATCATGTTTGTGGCTCAAGGAAAAGACCAAATGCTTATTATACCTGGAATGGACATTTAAAAGCAGAGCTGAGCAGGCCCAAAGCCTTAGGTATTTCAGTTTGCTCACTGTGTTCAGAGAGACCTCAGATGTGCACCCACTTCTGATGTAGACCTGCTTGGCAGTGCTCAGGGCCCCCCAGAAATGTTCTGTCTCGCTAATTACTCAAGCCAGTCCTGACACAGGTTTATCTCAGGGAGGGTCTGGCAGCTTTGCCTGTGTTTGTGTAAAGGAGGGAGTCATCATCTGCTGGCATAGCTCTGTTCCTATTTCTCAGTCTCCATCTTCTGGAGAGGAAGCCCAGCGATTTAACACCAAACTTTTGCCTACTGGGAAAAATTATCAGTAGACCCTTAGTGTGAGATATTGTTTCTCTCTACCAACTTCCTTTCTGCTGTTTATGGTAAAGTGGTAATATTTTATCATATATTTTATCATATTTTATATGATAAAGTGGTAATATTATGTATTACCTATCCTCATTATTGCAGCTAGAGCAAATGGCTGGATTCTGCATCATCTTCATCATGCTTTTCCTTCAGCCCTTTGCAGAACTGGATAGGTGTCCTGTGTCTATCCAGTGCCTCTGCTGCTTTTCCAGAGGCAACATTGTCTAATCTGCTGGAATATTTGGCACCTGGAAGAAAATCCATTTTTCTGACATCACTGTGATGGGAGAGGAAGCTGGAGCTGTGTGTGGGCAGGCTAACTGACTAAGGAGAGGAAGACTGAAGTGGGGAAGAAATAAATTGCATTTTATTTCATTAGAAGGATCTGCACAGAGGTGCCCCCCCATCCTTTCTTTGTTGTTGTTTTTTTTTTTCCCTGAAGCAGCCAAATCTCTGCTACAATAATTGTGCTTTCATTTTTTCCCAGGTTTTAATGATGGTCTCAGTGCACCCACTGCCAGTGCTTTAGCTTTTACCAGTCAGTACTGCTGTGGAAACAGTGGGCGTGAATTCAGTGGACCAAATATTTTCTTGTCTGCTCTTCAGTCTGTAACCTGAATACTGACACCCACACAAGCTGTGTTTCTTTGTGCCTGAAAAGGGAGCACTAGTTCAAGCACTGAGGATTGTTTTACCAAGTCTTCCCCCTTGCTACCAGAAAACTCCTAACTATCCCATCCATCTTGCTTCATTATTCACATATCCTGGGACCTCAGATGTAAATGTTGAAGTTTTATAGTGAGGTTCCCAAATCCAGTAGTACGGGTTACACCTGCACTTTAGGAAAAACACTGCACCATATGAGGGATATCCCATGCCCTTTGCATCCAATGAGCTCATTGTAGACCCCAGGACAGACTCTAGAGAAAACTATGATGCACTGTCCTCCTAACAGGAGCCATATCTGTATGTGATTCTTGGCATTCTAATTTAGGCATGTCCAGCAGTTCAGTGTGACAAAGTGCATTGCTTTTGCTCATAATCCTGTGTCCATCCTGTAAAATCTTGTTTGTTGTATTGAGAAGGGATTGTGTAAGAAGGCAGCAGGACTAGTCTGCTGCTGACAGATTCCACTGCAGTAGGTTTTTTTCTCTCAAGCCTTTCCAGGGCCCTACAGACTCCTGGGTAATAATTTTTCCAACAAATCATTAAATTTTCTAAATGGTAGAGGTCAGAGAGCAGCACTGAAGTTTTGGCAAAATTGTCATTTCCCCTAGTTGCTTTTGAATCTTCACCATTTTGTTCCACCGGTTAAAAGAAGAAAAAAACAGTAGAACACACGAGAAAGAAATGGAATCTTGAAGTGAAAATTTGAGAATGAAACTTTAATGTGTTTGTTCTCTCTGTTGGGAGAAAAGTACCTTTCACTGAGTAGCCTTATTTAAAGAATGGAAAAATAATAAAAGCTATTTATAATGACAGATTTTTCTGAAGAAACAGCAGAAAACACAATCGTTTGGAGAGTTTTCAAACAGGATTTTTTTTGTATTTGCTTGTATAAATAATACATTTGCCTTTTCCAGCCCCCATTGGTAGCAGTAAGAACATCAACACTTTTCTGTTTTGGCAGCTAAACCAGCATGTGTGAAGTACTCATTGCTGCAGTGTATTGATGTTAAAAATTCTCCTGGGAATGCACAGCACATTTTGTCAGCAATATACCAGGTTGTTGCTTGCTTAAAGTCTTAAATTCAGGATATTTGTAGTTCAGGCAGCGCAAAGGAAAGCATTAATGTGGAAACTATCACCTCCAAAGCAAGTGAATCTGGGTGTCTGACACTGGTTTTCAGCTGCTTTCTGGAGGATATGGGTCTCTCTAATTTCATTCCTTGAATACATAATTTGAAAAAACATTTATGTTAGAAGATTGATTGACTTTCTAAGAAGGAAAAGTAAACAGTGATTAGCAAATCCATTTCTGACTTGGCAAATCAATGTAGTTTACAAAATAAGCTAGTTAAATCCAATGCCATAAGTGTGAGTTTGCAGTTAGTAACAGTGGTCTAAAAGAGTTTAAGATAAATAAAAACACTAAAAAATAGCTCAAAACTATTAGTTTTCTGTCACTGCTTGTACTTGTAGAATTTGTTTCTACATGCACATTCACATTAACATTGGCACTGTGTGTGTGTGTTTGATAATTTATATTCAGCTGTGTGTGAAGGATCCAAACAAAATATGTGTTTCATTTTTCAGAAGTTTAAGGACTTTAGAGAGTACAAGAAAGTCTGTTTCTAGGAGTTATTTAAACTAAACAGATTGAATGGTAAATGACACCATTAGTAGGAGAAGAGTGAAGTTCAGCAGAGGAATGTAATTGATCCAGTTATCTCTATCAAGAACCTGAATTATAAAATATGAAACATGTTGAGCTTGAATATGGAAGTACAGTCGAGATCAGGGTCAGAATTCAAGATTATCTTATAAACACAATCCCCCAAAGCAGAAGATGACATTGAGAAGGGGCAGCTGCAGGATATTTCATACTCATAGGACAACAAATTGCAGTTAGGGATTGGGAACAACTGATCAAAGAGCTGTCTTGTGAAAGAGGGTTTGGTGTAAAGTAAACACGATGCTGGGATTGATTTAAACAGAATAGTCTATAAAACATGAAAATATATTCCTGCTCCAAGTTAGGCTCAGGTATATTGAGTTTCATGCACCTAGCTACAATGAAGATGTGGAAAAACTGGACACTGCACAATAAAAATGATCAGAGGACTGACAAACATGCCCATGAAGAAATGTTGAAAGTATTATTGTTGATTAGTCTAGAGAAGTTTGAAAGGGATGGTCTGTAAATCTTCATATACATAGCAGATCATTGTAAAGATGAGGGATACACTTCCCTCTGTGGGGGGTTAGGGAAAGACTTACTAGTCTGGAACTGCAGGAAAAAAAAAAATAAATAAAAATTCAAGTTTAGATACATGGGGAAAACCCCGTATCTTCAAGTAATAAAGTAGTGAAATCCATTGCATATGGGCTCTGTCCAGCTCTGGAGACATAAAGGAACAAATTAATTGTTCCCCCAGGTTACAGAAAGGAAAGGTGAAAAATGAAAGATTTTTCTTTACTGGGTAAAACTGACCTATTGTTGGATTGCTTTATTATTTCTGTAAGAGCTGTTCTGGGCTGATGTTCTGCTGGAGCACATTGTCCAGTTCACACAAACCCACCTCAGCAGGCAGAAGAAGGATGCCAACATGGAAAGCTAGCACACACCTGCTTCTGCTTGCAGCAACTTTTCATGATACACATATAGGAACTTCAGCTATTTTCTCTATGGGACTAGTTGGAATTTCTCTCCTCATTCATTACTCTTGGAGCAGGTAATATGGACATCACCTTCAGGGCAGTGACCTAAACAGCATAGATTTAAATTATAGTGGTTCTTTCTCTTCTTTTTCCAGGGAGAGAGAGGCCTGGATGGGTTCCCTGGAAAGCCAGGAGTGGAGGGGAAACAGGTATGTGGCAAATACTCAATAACTGGAAATGTTTCCTTGGAAAGAGTGGAAGTTGTTCCTAAAACTGAGACTTACCCTGGGTGGTTGCTGAATCATGACAGTACCCAATCATGTCTCTATTCTGAGGATCTTTGTTGGCACAGTTTTCTTTTTTTGTTTGTTTGTTTTTAGAATTTAAGCTAGAATGCAACTTTCACTCACAGGAAATGCCAGTCTTTTAAATGTGATAGCTCAAATGTTTGCCTTAATTTTCATTAAATACATAAGAAAGCAGTCAGAAAAATTCAGTTGTTTAAGCCCACAACAGGAAAGGAAGAGAACTGGATTTAATATATTGGGATTGTTTTCAATAAAGAAGTCTTGGAACTATTTACATTTTTAAAACAAAAAGAAAACAGAAAATGGCCTAGGAGGTCAGTACATTTCTGCTGATCAGACACACACTGCTTTATCTAAAACCATTATCTGTTGATTCCACAAGACTGTTTTCATTACCCAGGGAATGATACCTAATGAGAGGCATCCTTTTCTTCCAGGGACCTTCTGGTCTAAATAGCAAAGGACAGAATAAGAAGCAGAGGCCAGAAGTGATTTGCCAAAAGCCATGCAGCTAATCACTGCCACCCTTGAGCCTGATGCCTCCAGGGTGCAGCATCTGCATCCTGCTCTGTTCCACAGCCACAGTTTACCTTGTACCAAGAAGTGTGTGTCTAGTTAGTGTTTATCACTATCCTTGCAAGATGGAAATGTTTTCCAGTGTTACAGATGGATAAAGAACTGGTTTATTCTTGCAGCAAATGTAGATGAAGTAGGAAATTACAGAGCGATGTGAAGATGAATCCTGTTTGTTTACTACTTGAAAAGAACAATTTCTCCAAGTGAAACCCTGTTACAAATGTTGGGTTTTCTGAAGCATTTCTTCCCTTTTCATGTCTAGATACTTAGAAGGGGGTAAATCTTCATGCCTGAAGTTTATACAAAATTTTGTGTTTGACGCTGATATATGCACTGAACTGCAATTCTTCTGAATCAGCTGAAACTGGACTGGTGTTATTGTGATTGCTGTGGCATCTCCATTTCCTCTCTGTGCAGCAGAGTCAAAGCATCCTCATGTGTTCTATTAGTTCCTCCCCAGTGCAATGGGATATCACTGTTTGTGCTGCCAATACCTGCAGCTTTATGTTTCTCCTGCACCTTAGAAACAAAGAGTTTTATCTCAATTTTACCTCTTTATAGGGCCCTCCTGGCAGCCCCGGCCCTCCAGGTGCTAGTGGGACCAAAGGAGACACGGTAAGTTGGGATGGGATGCACAGAGTAGATTTAGAAACACATTTGTTTGTTGTTCTTCCTTGTCCCCTCAGTGCTGGAAATAGCAAGGCTGTTTGCCTAATATTTATCTTGTTTTTATATAAGAAAAGTTTATAATAATGTAAACCTTTCTATCTTCTTAAGTCTTTTTCTGATGTGGCTTCAATGTCAAATGGGTATGTGTCTTAAAATGTCTGATCACGGTTCCTCTGCTCTCAGTTTAATGCTCATACTGAGAGAAGAAGGAAATAGAGTGTAGTTTGGGTCAGGAAATCTTCCTCATCCAAGAAATGTTAGAAATGTCAAGATACTTGTATAGTAGCTGTTTTTCTGACCCAGGAGATGTAGAATTGCCTCAAAAACTGACAACAAAATGCCTCTAAATCTCCTACCTGCAAAATAATTACTCACTCCTCTCAGCAGCAATTTTGACCTTGTTATTTTTCAGAGTTGTTAGAGTATTCAGGGCAGCCTTATGTTTCCCTCTGTGTTGGAGATGATGCTGTGGTTTTGGTATTTCCGATCCAGCACTTAAGGCAGGAATGAAAAGGCATGGCCAGTTCTGGATTTTTTTCTCTTTATCTCCTCCAGATTAAGCCAGTGACCCTTATTCAAGAATGCAATGATTGGAAGCAGTTCCCATTATTCTCTTCCTGCAGTACTGATCAGTCTTGAGTTCATAATACTTCATCCATATTTCTGAACCAGCTGCAACTAGTGCTTCCAAAAGATGTTTGTCTCCTTGGTCTGGTATTTTCAGAGTGGCTGGTGTGTGCCTCTTCACTACTTCTCGCATAATATGGGCTCTTTTTAAAATAGGCCTGTTTGGATGGGGCCCTGGGCAACCTAATGTAATAGGAGGCACATCTGCTAAAAGCACTGGGTTGGAACCACATATTTTGGATAGATGGGCCAAAATCCAATGGTAACAGGTTCAACAAGGCAAAGTACTTGGTTATAATTTTGGCCAAAAAAATCCCCTGCAGTGCTCCAGGCTGAGGGGGCAGAGTGGCTGGAAAGCTGCCCGGGTGAAAGGCCCTGGGAATGCTGGGTGACAGTGGCCAAACGTGACCCGGCCTGTGCCCAGGTGGGCAAAGAGGCTGGTGGCTTTCTGGCATTCTGTGTCAGCACTAGTGTGGCCAGCAGGATCAGGGCAGTGATTGTCCCTCTGTACTGGGCACTGGGGAGACCACACCTCATGTGCTGTGTGCAGATGTGTGCTCCTGTTAAGATGCCACTAGGGAAAGATATCACTGCCTCAATCAGAGTGCCAACAAGTCCATCTATCAATGTCAACAACAGAGACTTTAATTAACAATAAATGGGAGGGAGAGAGATAGAATGGAATAGAGAAGAGGAGGGTGAGAAAGGAAGTGGGGGCAGAGGTGATGGGAGAGATGCAGCAGAAACAGTCCAAGACACCTGGTTGCAGCAGCGTCCCATTGGTCCTTCCTCACGGTGCGCTTGTCTGCACTGGGGGTCTCTGTGGTTCTTGTGGAGCTGGGGGCCCCAGGTGATTCTTCTTGGACTAACACCTTCCTCCAGTCCATGCTGCAGTGATCCAGGAAGGCATTTTCCTGTTCTCCTACTTTCCATGTGAAAGGAGGACTGCTGACATGCCTTCCTTTGCCTGCAATGCTGTGACCCAAGGAGCATTTCTCAGCTCCTAATGTAGCCTTGGGGGCAGGGTGGGACTGCACCCCCCAATGCAGCCCAGGCCTAAAGTCAGCTTCTGTGGGACTCTACAAGGCTGAGCTCTCACCTTCCTCAGCCAGCTCTCCCTGACCAGGCTGCCTTGCTGTTGGCTAGGGGGTGATGGGCTGGGGCCAGCAGCAAGACCTACCTTTGGCAAGTGGTTTTCTCAGTTTGATCAGTCATCTTTGGTGATGGTCCTGGTTGTGGCACTGGGCTCACTCCTCTGGCTGCCCCCTGAGGCAGCTGAAGGAGAAAAG